>QFDD01002778.1:0-14970 GCA_006871305.1 Vachellia collinsii | reverse complement strand
ATCCAGATTGCCTCAATCTCCTTGATACCTTTGTCAATTCACGCAGTAATTTTAGATAACGTTTTCTATGTAAGGAGACCAAGTTTAGTCCCAAGGATAACAATCATGTACTCTGAAACTCACTTTTCTAAACCAACAACAGTATAGCATATACAAACGTTTGATAGAACATACGACCCCTTAGAAATATGATGTTCCACGAAAAGTACAAATGGAAAGAATAAAAATTGATAGCAGCGTAATCAACACCAACCTAAAAGAGCACTCACAAGACCGCCAGCGCTCATCTCCATGGACCACGAATCTTCACTTGTCCTAACTGCTGAGATTGGCAGCCTGTTGGCCACCACCAAAAGTCGTTGTCTTGAAGGCCCCCCATGATTATTACAACTTGATTTGTTCAAATGAGAGCCCTCGCTTCTTAGCTCTCTTTCTCTTAATGGCCGTTCAACGCGACCGGGAAGATGATGAGAATTGCCGTAACCGTTGCAAAAATGATCACTTTGAAAGTGACCCATCGAATAATTGAGCAAATTTCTCCCCTGCATTTTGACAGGAAGATTTAATATGCATGAAAACACGAGCCAAAAAAAATTGCGGAACATCTCTAATCTGCTTGCCAATAACAGAGAATATCACAGTTGTTGAAACGAATTGTGCGGCAACGGGGAAATAAGTCCATTTATCCCAGAGAGGAACAAGAAAATTAAGCGCATAAAGAGGAAAGAATACTCCAATGGCAGTGAATAAAATCTTTCAATTCGTTTTAAAACAAAGAGAGAATGTAATTGACTGAAGTAGGGATGAACAGCTTGGGCTTAGTTCTCAGGGAGTGAGTTTCAAATTCGCATTCCAAATATGAAGGCGGTGTATCAACTTCCTAGCTAGGAATCTGGGTTGCAGAAAATCAAAGTACAAGGGAGTGTTCGGTGCAGCCCACGATTGTAGAAGCACAGTCGACTCAGACATAAACAATATAAACACATTGCACGAAAGAAAGAAAGCTGAGAAAGAGGTGGGAAAGCAAAAAGAACAGAGCCCACCTGATTGCAAAGACACGAAAGCTTACCAGTCAAAACGCTAACTCTCACTCAGAAGTCACCAACTTGAAAAAAGGAGAGAGAATTCTGTGAAGAGTCGTCACGAGTTTATGCTTCGATGAATCAATGTCGGTGAAGCGTTCAAAAAAGCAAAATGAGGAAAATGCAGGAAGAAAGAGAGAAAGGTGGTGGGGAGAGAAATGAGAAACCTTCCAAATTGCAAGCAACTGAAAGCGAAATCGGAAAGTGAGAGAAGGGAGGAAGCAAATACTATACAATGAATCATAATCGATCGGGAAAGCTTTATAAGGAATAGGATCAAAAAGGCAGAGTCATGAGGGAGGAGTGAATGAGAGCCCAAAGGGGTCACTCCTAAACCAGAGATATGGGGACAAGAATCCAATAATGTAGTGCGGACATTAAAAGGGGAAAATCACAATACCAAGCAAATTTGTGTCTAAAATCCTAATACAATAGTCAAGTTGACTAATTTGATGATACCAAATTTATTGATTAGAAAAAACTAAAAACAAATTAAATAAATTATTTAATTGTGACGTATATTATTAAATATATTTAAAATATTTATATTTATTATTAGATTATATATCAGTTTATAAGTTAAACAAATTTATTTGAACAAAATGATAAATAAAAACATATTAAAGTCACACAAATCACTTTATACCAAAGATAGGAAATAGTATAAAATTTTAAATAAAAAAAATCATTTTTGTGGTCTATGAACAGAAATGAGGAATTCAAATGTATTTCAAATTCAAACAGGCCGCTGTCAAGTGTGTGCGGATTTTCTTCCGAAATTGCAATAAAAGTTTTTGTTTTTTTTTGCCAACAATTAAAGTCTTTATTTACTTAATTCTAGGTGTTTGATTTGAAGCCATTCATGCAAATTTATCAAAATTATTGGGAAATATTTTGTCATAATCATATTCGAGACATTGTAGAATATTAAATATGGATAAATCTTTCAGCATTGAATATTGATTTATGTTTGACCCAACTCTAATTGCTAATTGGATAGATTTTAAGCAAATTAGATTTGGTGCTTATGGATCAGTAATGGAAGTAACAGAATTGGAGCCGACTCTAATTGCTAATTAATTATTGCACATATTATATGATATTTCTAATATTAATAGCCCCGTTTGGTTTACAAAGTTTATAGTAATACAATTGAATGTAATGGATGGGAATGTAATGTCATGATGATTACATAGCATTTGTTTGGTATGTTATCAAAGAATTATGAAATATAATTTATATTTTATTTATAAAAAATAAAAAAAATGTGAAATAAACTTTTTAACTTTATCAAAAATAAAAATGAATAATATAAATATATAAATACTGATTTATGAAAGATACAAATACCTATATGTTAATTCATACAAGTTTTTATCTAGATTATAGAACTAAAGCTATGTAATGGGGATTACCTTATTTGATGTAATCCGTTGTAATCATAATTACATTCGATTACATTACTATACCAACCAAACAATATAATCAATAGAATGTATCAGGATTACATGTACTCATCTTTCATGTAATTGAACCAAACCGGCTATAAGTGTCTTTAATATTTCTAAATTAGTCTAATTGAGTTTTTAAGACCGGAGTATTTTGAATTGTATTCATGTTTGTAGCATTTAAATCTTACCTAAATATGTAAAGAAATATTTAATAATAAAACATTACACAAATTCCGATAAAAATGCTCGGCAAAACAAATTTCAATAAAAATGATGAGAAAATAAATAAAAATAATTAATTTTAAGAAATAATCAATTATTAAAAACAAAGTCACCCTCACTGTTACCAACTAGTGACTTTTCTAGTAGTGGTGCTGCTTTCACCAGCAACTTCTCCCGTTTATACCACGTGGTCTTTTTTTTTATAGACACGTGGTCTTTAAAATAAAGGTGAGTTAAATTTTTTTGTAAAAATTTAAAAAAAAAATACATAAATTACTTAATAATAATGTATATTTTAAAATATGTATATATGCTATTAGATTATATATTAGTTTATAAGTCAGATAAATTAGTTTAAAAAATTAAAAATATATTAGTTAATTAATTTTTGTAATTTCTAAAAAAATCAACTAATTTTTATATTAAGAATCAGATGTGGTTTTTTTTTTTTCATTTTTCTAAGATTCATTAAATTAGAATTAAATGTAGAAGTGGTTGGGAGGGTTTTATTGAATTAATAATCTGTTTGTATATTTACTTTAACTATTTGAACCTACTTTTTTTTTTTATATTATTTATGATTTATATGATAAATATGTAAAAAAAAAAATTGGATGGTATGCTTTTTTTTTTTTTTGAAGTCATCCATGTAGGCCCTGTATTGAGCTTGCTTTGAGATGTAGGTGCCCAGGAGAAAAAACTCGACTTTGTTTTCTTTCTTTTTCTTTTTACGGAAAAGCTTCAAGTGAGTAGCGTACTAAGCTTTTTAAGGCTATTATATGCTTTTGAATTTTTTTTTTTTTGCCAACTATATGCTTTTGAATTTAGAATATGTTTACACATGTATTTTTTGGGAGATTAAATTATATCTATTACAATTAATTAATTTACTCTACTTCCTTGATTTACTTAAATTAATTAAGTAACTTTTGTATTAAGAACCGAACAAACTTTACTACCACTCTGTAATATAAGTTATCTTTTAAAAAAAAATTAAAAAAACTTAATAATCATTTAATCATAGTATGTATTTTAACATGTTTATATTTATCATTAAATTATATATCAAATAATAAATTAAACCTTTATTTTGGATGTCTTTCATCTAATCCTTTGATGAAAAGCATGGTAGACCCCCGCTACTTAAACGTGTGTGTATAACTAGGCACATTTATCTATACAACTTTATCAAAAGTTCACTTATAGCATAATATTACTTTTCATCTTTACCTTAGAGCAAACAACATAAAGGTTATTGATATTTATGATTAATTTTTAAAAAGTGATTATACATAATTAAAATAAATATATAAAAAAAATTTATATCAATTTATGTAAAAATGATTCTGAAAATTATTAACAAATAAACTCTAGGGTATCGAAAGAAATGGAGCGAAAGCACAGTTTAACAATAGCTAAGTCTTTAGTTCATATCCATATCTCGAACTTTACTGATCTTTATTTAACTTAAAAGATCTATTTTATTTTAGACTCATACTACGATCGTTATTCATTTGATTATTTTTTAAATCAAAATTTTTACTTTTTTCCCACATAAAATTGTGCTTAAATCACCATATTCTTTATTCTCCACGTAAAAGTTTGTCAGTTTTTCCTAACCGAGCATTGCATTGAAAAAAGAAAATAATTTGTACTTGAAAGTTCCTTTCAATTCTCAACTACATATACATCAAATATTTTAAAACAAGTCAAATAGTATACTAATACGTATAATTGTATTTTTTTCACTCCTCCCATTTTAAATTTTGTTTTTTCACCTAACATTTATTTTGGCACAACCAAAAATTTTAAAATCTATCGAGCTATCTTAAAATGTTGGAATGGTGTCCTAGAAATGAGACTTTGAAAAGTCCATTTAGCCATCTGAACTCTAAATACACAATCTCACACAATGGGGATGGCATTTCTAGTTGTCCAAAACGTTCAATTCAATAATATTTGATCCAAGAACAGAACAGTAATACCCCTTCGTTCATTCTTTATTATTGAAAGAAAAGTGGGGCAAAGGAGGCGTAGTTCATTTTTCCACTTTCCAGCATTCAGCAAACAGAAGTAATACATTTATCTACATTTGGGATACGTTCTGTTAGCAAGTACTTTTCACTATTAACGTTTCAAGGTTAGAAAATTTAAGAATGTTATAGAACACTATAAAACTACTAACTAATGGGTGAAGCAATACCAGGTAGCTTGAGTGAGATTGTACAACATTAGCCTTCTCAAAGCCTACAGCCTGAAACACCAAAATTCATGAATATACAGAGATACAGTGTACCGGCAGAGAAAATTAGGATTGAAGACCTAATCTACTGTACATTTATTTTTTATAAGCACAAATATATTCTCAGTGACGGAAATTCTGTTCAAACAATATAAAGCATTATATGGGAGTACTTCTCTTAACGAAAATTCGAATACTAGTTTGTAATATTAAGAGGAATTAACTTCTTTCTTAGACTCAACCCTGATAGTCCTAATCCACTTTACATTTATGATAGGAAGTGAGACAAAAAGGTGAAAGTGTGTAGCCCCCCACAAAAAAAAAAAAACAATCTAATTATATTTTTTCTCTTTATTTTGCATAATTCCTTCACTTGCTAAACATATAGAAGGTTCCCCTTTAAAAAAGTGAGCAGGAAAAAGGTTATGACTTACGTGAATAATTGGGTGCGGTTACGAGAGAGCTGAGGCCGTTTGATTGGAGACAGTATCAAGTTCCTCAAAGTCATTGACGGGTTACTAGTTGCACCAGCCCCATAAACAGGATGATTTCCTCCCCCAACCCTTCTATTCACTGTATCCCCCACAAGAACTGCTTGCTTTGCTGGTGAACCAACAGAGATATCAAAGTGACCGGAGTTATTGCTATTCTGTCTTGCCGGCCATATGTCCTCTCTTGGCCCTGGAGTTTCAGGAGTGATCACCGGCCAACCTGCACCAAGTAAGTTACCTAGTTTTGGAAATATCTAAGCAGAAAAGAGGTCATATAGTTATACTATGTCATTGCTATACGAAGAGCAGACGCTTCAACAGATCATAAGGCTAATTGAATGTTTTTCATAACTTAAATGGTGGATGCCAAATAGTATTGTCAGATGGCTTGAGGAAAAGGGAAGGCTACCTTTTCTGCCAGTTTCTCTCTCATCCATTATGTTAGGTGGGTTGGAGAATAAATCAGTCTCATTCCTGGAATAGAAGTTGCTTGCAGGCTGTATGGCAGATCGTTTCGCTGACTCATACTCACCCCTCAATTGATCATACATTTCATCTAATTTTCTCTTCTGCCTGGAATCGAAACAAATTAGGCATCAAGATCCAGATCATCCGGTTTCAATGGGCCATAAAAGGGACACAATGACAAAGACCTGGATTTTTCAGCAAATTTTTCCTGGAGCTCTTGCTTGTCCTTGGATAAGGTCTCAATTTCCTGTTCCATCATCTGACACCTCTTGGCCATTTTTTGGTAGGCAGTATGCACCTGCTCTAGCTTTTCTGTAAACTTTTCTTGCATCATCTCAGCTTTCTGTTGCATCATCTCACATTTCTGCCGACATTGAGCTACAATCCTGTTCATTTTATACTGCATCTCCAGTTCCTTTTGCCCAATGTAGAACGTCACACTTCTGTAACAAGTCTTAAACACTGGTTTGTTCAAGGGAAAAAAAATGGCCCGTTATAATCTTAATCTTTTGAATGAGTTTTCACTAACTTCTAGTTTACTTTACGTTCTTCATCTGACTGCATAGCTGCAACTAGGATGACATTATATTCTCTATTTTCTGTATAGGTTCCTCCAATCAATGGGCTATAAAGGATACATATCTGTGGAGATACTCCCGCCATGGCCATCTGCAACAATAAACAGCACAAAGATGAGGAGGTAATCGGAAGTCAAGAAAGTTAGAGTAGAAGTGAAAGGAATTAATCAAACTACAATATTTTAAAAAGTACAAAATATGAAAGCTGAATGTTAGATTCATATAGTTAACACAACAATACCTATATGATATAAAATTTATGTGATGTTGAAGTTTGTATATGTTATGAACAGTATAGCTTACATTAAATTTTTTGCAAAGAACAGGCCCAGGCCCTAACCTATATTCTAGTTCAGTAGAAAGCTAACTTACATTTATCCATTCATCACTAGGACTGATATCCACAGGTTTCATGAGACTGATGACAAACACATAAAAAATAAACAAGAGTGAGTCGTTATCAGATGCAAAAATAACAAAATCTAGTATCAATTGCAAAAGTTTCATATTACAGCACAACTATAACCAAAAGTAGTGGGGTAATAAGTGCTTCCGCTACATGTCCATTTTAATCGGTATTCATATCATAAGGATCAAAGGTAACAATAAATTACGAATTAGAGGAAAATCATATTTTAGCATAAATATAAATGCTGGTAATCAGGTGTTGGCAGACAATTAGTTCAATCAGACAACCATTTTATTCAGGATAATCACGGCAATTACAAAATCATGTCCTCCCTTTCGTCAGGAAATATTCTGCAGGTCTCAGTTAATTTCGTACCTCTTTGAAAGCACCTGATCACAGATTGGGCATACTCCATCATTACTCAATATTTTATTAGCATCATCTGTGCCTTTTCACAGTGTTAAGGAAACAATATACATATCAACTAATAACCACAAGAAACAGAAAATACAGAACACAAACAATCCCATTCGATATTATAATTTATAAGTATGACGGCCATATAGAAAGGAGGTATCCAATGACATGATTTCAGGAGTCTGGATACACAAAAGGTGACCACATGTTGTGGAAATGGCACGCCCTTCTAATTCTCTCCAGCATGCATTGCATCTCATTTCAGCTGTCAAATGCTAACTTTAACATGGATCAAAATACCTACAAATCAAAACAATGCATCAACGTTTTTCAAGAATTAAAATGACGACCAGAATCACCTTGATTTAAGCCCCAGAAAAAAAAAGGTATCTGACCAATAAAGTGTGCTAGTAAGCAATAGGATTCCAGATTAACTTTGGCTGAGGATGAATGGAAACATATTCAAAGAACAAAACCGAAGGCAAACTGCATACATAAACTCTGAAACTCAAAACATACTAATAGAAATGCATCATTACCTATTATGGACACACTAACTCATGATCCAAACTCAACGGACCGCAGACCCCCCAGGTTATGAGACTGAAGGAAAAAGAGAGAAAACAAGGGAAAATATATTTAGATTTCATCCTTAAATTACAATAGGACACAGAATGTATCCATCGCTTTAATTTAAAATTCACTAAAACAGAACAATATGGTCCAATGGGGAAAAAATCAAAACTCCTTGTCGTTGTGGTTACTTTAAAAATCAGAGCCGAAAAATTAGATCTTATGATATTGGAAGTTATCTTGTCTCATGATTAACGACGATGAAAATTCTTGGTAATATACCTCTTGCAATTCAGACGTTCAAAAGACAACTTCGGTTGATTCCTTCACGATTTAAATTCCAGTAGCATCCGCCAGAAGTAAATACCTAAGTTATCGCGGCATAAACTTGCCTGATTTTTCACTCTGATCTTATTAAAAAGTTATGCAAATAACAGAAGGGTCATCTGCGAATGCTTACTTAACTCTCCGTGCCTTTGCGGCCTTCCTCGTTTCAAGAAACTTCAATGTCCTTGCATAAAACGAAAGTCTAACAACTGAGATCGAAAAACAAACTCTTCTTCTAGTTTGGACCAGCATAAACTAACAAAAGTGCAACATCAACTTATTCATCTTCCACATTCTGAAAGAAAATCCGAAAAAGCTGATCAAAATTTGAAACTAACATTTTTTCCGCCTCAAATACGACAATGAAAACCTAGTGGAAGAGGAAAAATACGAAGACGCATATTTTGAAATTGAGGACAGATGCAGGATTAAGGACGCAATAACTTCGCAGAATTTGAAAGAGATCAGAATGCAGATCGTGAACTTGACGGTTTCTAAATCATGGGGAAAGCAATGAGCCGGAGATGGATTTTCGCGCGAAGGCTTCTTCTGAGCAGAGTCACGAATTGTATGAAGAAATAGGCGGCAAAGCCAAGACACCGACTTTCGAAAATAAAAAAAGGGTTGATCGAAAAAATTGATTGGAGAATTAATAAAAAAGATTATGTTTAGTTCCACATGTTAAAACTCAATTATATATAATATATAATCTTAATTACATAATATGAAAACTCACTTATATATATAAATTATTATTTTACAATTAAATTTTTAATAAAGGATTTATTTTTTATTCTCCTAAAATTCATTAAACGGTTCATTGAATATTTCATCAAATTCATAGAATTGTAAGATTTTTTGATGTTACCGTTTTTAACTTTCTAATTTATAAAATAATGTCAACTTATTTTTAAACTCGTGTTAATTTTTTTAAATTTGAATATAATTAATAATTTTATATATAAATTTCATAGAATTTTTTTGAGTGAGGGTAGAGTAGAGTATTAGGGTCGGACCGGTCCAACCTTATAGGACCTAGGGCCTAAACGGATCAACCCCTTTAGGCCCTAGTCCCAAAATTCTCATATTTACTTAGACCTGGTCCGCAGGCCTATGACATTATTCACTTTTTCTTTTTTTTTCTTTTTTTAAATATACTACTTTTAATATAATACAATTTTCTTACTAAAAAACATAGAAAATCATATTTAAATAACTATATCCAAAATAATAAACATTCTGAAAGTCTTAAATTTAAGTTCACAAATCATATAACATAAATTTCTTTCTTCATCAATTATCATCATTATCTTCAATTTTAAAAATATTTACATTTGATCAAACTTTACTAAGAATAGGCTCAGAGAGATTTGCTTTAGCGAGATAAAAAATATCAAATATTTTATCTGTAACACCATCATCATCATCATTTTAAGTTTTTACAATAAATAATAAACAAAAATCATAAATTTAAAATATGTTTATTATGTAAAATATATACAAATTATTAAAAAAATATAAAAAATTATGGTGGGCTTAAAAGGGCAGACCCTTTTAAATTCTCAGCCCATTAGAGCTAACCCTTTTAAACCTGTTTTCTTCTGGAAACTCAAAATCACAGACCCAACCTTTCAATTAAACGGGTTTAATCGAGTCAAGCCTAGTTCTGAGTGCGGGTAACTATGACTATTGATAAATTTAATTTTAATTATTCAATTTTTAAATATATTTAATCAAATTTTTTATTTTATAATTAATTAATTACATACTTTTAACGGTTATTAATTGATAAAAGCAAATCTAGTTTATATTCTCATCACCGGTTTGCTTAAATTTATAAAACCAAAATCTATCCACAGCTTTTATCATTTGGTCATTGAGTAATTCCCATCCCTAAGAAACAAATAATTGGAATTTTCTTAATATAGATTATATTAAAAAAAATCCCTAAAAATCAAATTTGAAATTTTAAAGGTATTGAATTATAATTTTTCAAAAAAAAATAAATTATATAAATGAAAAGGTTTATGCTATTTAAAATAAAAAATATATCAAGTGTTTAAAAACTGAGACAAAAGTAAGATAAGAGAGTGGAAAAAATAGATGACTGGACCATATTTTAATGAGATTTTCATTCACTGTATAATTTATGTTCTACAAGATTTTCATTTTTCTAGCATTTAAGTAATTTTAAGTAGTACATACTATGACATCATAGGTCTTTTCACGTTTTAAATTCGTTTGCTTCTTTCAATTAGTATAGTACTACTATTTTTTTTTTTATAACAAAGAAAGAAAGGATTGTACTGTTGGCAGGAAAAAAAACAGTACTACTATTGTACCGATTCTTTTAATGATGCATTTTAATTTGTTTTAAAAGAATAACTCATTATATTAATGTTTTCATTTGAAAAAAAAAAAACAGTGTACTATTTTTTATTTTTAAGACAAAAGTTGGTGAACTTTTTAAAAAAAATTTAGAAAACTTATTAACTGAAATATTTATTATTATTTTTTAAATTAATTTACCTAATTTATAAATTGATATATACTATAATAATATGTATAAATATTTATATATATAAATATTTTAAAATATATATTATAATTAAGTCATTCATTATTTTATTTATTAAAGAGGTAACTTAAAGTTTCATTCATAGGCCAAAATAAATGTAATTGTGTATGGAAATGAAACTCTTGAAGGGTGAGCACTTGAAGGTGGCAGTGTTTCACATTTACAGATATTTTGGACCAGGACATAGGCATTCACTGACCATGTGAAAATTTAACCGGGGTTGATTTTTTACAAAATTGCAAACTAATATTTAAATATCTTCCAGAGGATTCATGTGTTAGCAAAAAGAATACTAAGATGTTTTATTATTAAAAAACTTAGCAAAAAGAATACTAAGATGTTTTATTATTAAAAAACTAAATTGTTTACCGAATGAGTTGAATCTAACGAGAGAGGCTAGTCTATCGCAACGTAACGAAGTAAAGTTTGAATTTTATCAAGAGAAATAACTATATTTAATGTCTGATACTTTTTTAAACATGATTATCTTCAATATGATAACATCCGTGTTTAGCAAGAAACAAGGGCTCAGTGGATTAAACAATAAGGGTTGAATATAACATGATGGGTTAACTCCTTACAACATGATAAAATAAAATTCAAATCTTTATTGAGAAAGATATATTTAATATTCAACAATGTTTTGAACATAATTGCTTTTGGGGAACCAGGGTGGAGTGAGATCAAATCGCACCCCCCACCACCTTAACCCCTATTTAATTTAAATAAAAGAATTATGTTGTGGTGCCCAAGAATAGCCATCTGGAGTTCCAGTGGATAGTGATTGGAGCTTCGGCTAGGTGGTTGCTTCCGGGAGCCAGCAAGCTATTGGGGCTCTGGTGGTTGGTGGTGGTGCTCTGACAGATGCTTCATTCTTTATATATATATATATATATGAGGGCATTTTCATCTTTTCCTTCGAATTATCAAAACCCCATATGCTAATTGTTACCTATTAGTCTTTTCTCTTATTCATATCAGCAAATGGGGTTTGGGAAATGCAATGAGTATTTTCTTGTCATTCCCCCAATATTAATTATAAATATCATTAATTTTTTCAAAAACTTTATCAATTTTTCTTTATTATCATTTTTAATATAAGATTGCAAAAACTACACAACAATAAATAAAAAGTAAATTTGTGTACATCTGTGTGAAAAATTTAGTGATGGAAGGAACCTAACACTTATCTAACAACATCAATGTAAACTTCTTCTTTTTTTCCTTTTTTTTAAGTTAAACATATGTAACATTTCACTGAAGTTAATTTTATAAAGACGTTATTGGGTGTTAAATGTAGGTACATCTTGAAACTATAGATTTTGGTTTATTAATGAGTAAAATAGTCTGAGTTTTTATTAAAGTGTGGGAATTAATGTTTTAAATAGAATAAAATTTGATGGACTTAGACCTATAGTTTGAAACTTTATGAATCAAAACTAAAATGATGATAAGCTTAAAACACTAAAGATTGTATTAATCATTTTAATTAAAAAAAAAATCCCTCTTACTTTGCAGCATTTTTTTTTGGATTTTCTTTATGGTAAACATCTGTATTTTTTTTATTAGGATAGATATATGCTAAATATGAATATTCATAAACGACAAAATACGGTTGGATTTTTCATGAGTTAGTCCAGACAGATCATTAAAGTCAATAACGTTAAATGTATAATGGGGACCCTGTACTATAGTCTTTTATTATTTTGAGGTAAAATTGATAGCTACCTTTTCCTCCACAATGAATTCCGGCACGCTTCACTTCCGAAAATTCCAAAACATGGCCAACCGAGTCCCCAACTCATGCTCCTTTCTCTCTCACTCACTCCCTCCTTCCCTCCTCACCCCCATTTCCGGCCTCATCCGTGGGACCCACCGAGTTTCAGGGCATCATAAATATGCACAGCCCCCATGAAGTGATGGACCTAACGTTGGTCCCATATAGTCATGGAGCTTGATCGATACTTTATACCACATGCTCGTTGAGCTTGACGGGTACCTTATGACCTTGTTTGGTTCAAAGTGAAGAAGAGAATATAGGATTTAAAGGGAAAATGACATTTAGGTCCCATGCAAGGGATTTTATAATTAAACAGTCCCACGAAATCGCATATTTATTTTCAAGTCCCACGGGACTTCATTGTAATAAATTGAATAGATTCAATTACCCTTATGCCCTGAATCCTTTTTATTTTTTCTTCCCATTATATAATGATTTGCTGCCCACGATTGCCTTATCTTTGCCTCTATCTCTCTCCCCTTCAGTCACGTACGTCGGAGCAACTCCAACCCATCCCTTCTGTCAGTGCATTCCAGCGTCGTAATGTCTCATCGCTGCATTCCAGGCGATCGTCCGATGAGGTAGATAATGTTTGGGGGAGAGTGAAGAAGTGCTAAAATGCAGCAGCAACAGTGGTAGGAGGTGAAAAAATAAACAGGTGTGAATGAATTTTGGTTTGAAGCTTTGTTTGTTCACCCAACATTGCTATGACAATATTGATAATAAAATAATAAAAGGAATAATAACAGGTCTTCTTAGCTTCTACTATGTCTGTGGAAATCTGCACCATGCTATCCTCTTCTTTATTATTCTTTTGACTTGAAAGCTGGATGATTTTTGATTTTGTGGAAATATTGAGATTTAAATGTGAGTTTGATGATTGAAGATGTTATAAGGGATGACTACTTTACTTTTAGGTGTAATACTTTTAGGTATAAATTAATAAATTAATTCTTTATTACCAGGATATGAACGCTCTGTTTTTGTTGTTATATCAGCTCTGTTTCTGCAATTCATGTGCATGGGAATGAAGATGAAGGTAAAAAAAGTTATGGGTATAACGTGTTGTGTAAAGTGGAAAATGTATTGTTAATAGTAGCAGTGATAGTTATTAACTATTAAGGTAAACTTGCTAACAACAACTTCATGTCTGGTGCGAAAATTTTAACTAAATTTTATTGGTTTTGTATAGTTAATGGTATTTATGAAGGGTTTTGGATTTTTGCATTGTTGATGGGTTTTTATTGTTATGTGTATATGTGAAAAGTGGAAAGTGATCATAAAGGTCAAAGTAAAAGTTGTCTGGTTTTTAAGTACTGATGTTTGAATCAAAATGTATTGTTAATAGCAGTACCGATAGTTGTTAATATTGGAGATGAAGTTGTTAATAACAACTGTGTTATGCAGGTAGAAATAAATGATGGCTAGCACCACCGTAAAGAGCATACTTTGTTTCCTTCACATAGGTGGACGGTTTGTAGCGGGTGTAGCAGGCAATACAACCTATGTTGGGGGAATAGTAAGATCAAGAGTAATTAAGGAAAGCACAACTTTTGAAGAGTTGAGAACAAAAATATCCTCAATTGTGGGGAAAGAGAGTAATCAACGTGTTATGAAGTTCACGCTACAATTTGATACAAGCACATTTGTGGACCTGATAGATGATGAAGGAATAGAGCATTTAATTAATTTCAATTGTGAAAGTGGGCATCTCTACGTAGATGAAGGAGAAATTGAAGATGATGCTATGCTGTGTGTGAGAGACGATCAAAGGGGCAATGAATATGTGTAAGTTATATTTTATTGTATAAAATAAACTTTGAAAGATGTGTTGTGAACTTATCGTGGCTAACATATTGTATGTGTATTTTTCATGCAGGTTTGATGACTGCTCAGAAGGTTTGGAGAGCTTATCAGATACAGTTGTTAAATCACTCAAATTAGGTTGTTAATTCGCTCAGATAGAGTTGTTAATGCACTCAGATTTGCTTGTTAATTCACTCAGATGAAGTTGTTAATGCACTCAGATTGAGTTGTTAACTCACTGAGATCACGTTGTTAATTTACTCAGATTGGGTTGTCAATTCACTCAGATTGGGTTGTTAATTCACTCAGATTGCGTTGTGAATTCACTTAGTTACAATTGTTAATTCACTCAGATTGGGATGTTAATTCGCTCAGATAGAGTTGTTAATGCACTCAGATTTGCTTGTTAATTCACTCAGATGAAGTTGTTAATGCACTCAGATTGGGTTGTTAACTCACTGAGATCACGTTGTTAATTCACTTAGATTGGGTTGTCAATTCACTTAGTTACAGTTGTTAATTCACTCAGATTGGGTTGTTAATTCG
>QFDD01002777.1:0-25192 GCA_006871305.1 Vachellia collinsii | reverse complement strand
AGATATCGGTAGCTTATATTTAAGACCGGAGTAGTAGAAAAAAAACGGAAGGGCACACAATGCACTCCCCTAAAGAAGTGACTCCAATCCAAATTTGAAATAAACGCATGCAGGTACACAGTATGTAAAGAAATTAGTTTAAACTACCTGAGACAATTGTGCTGATGCCTCACTCGCCTTCTGCTGACTCTCCAGAGTGCAGTAATAAGAGTACAGAACCATACCAATCACAGCAATCAAGATGCCCAAAATGTTGTGCCAGCTGAATGGGTCATGAAGCAGAACATAGCCAAAGGTTAAAACGAGGCAAGTTTTTAAATGTCCGAGAACCTGATATGTGACGGCTGATGTTTTTCCAATAACCAAAAATGTACTGAAGTTTACAGAGACAGAGATCAGGCAGGACAGGTCTTGTGCAACTAACAAACTTGGTAGTTATATTTTCAGCTCTTGTGCAACTAACAAACTTGGTTATAAGGAGTCTAACTTTTACTTTAATTTCAGTGCCTTAAAGGGAATTAATCTCTCTGCTATTCTCACCTAACAAACAGAAGGTGTATGATTTGTTAATTTTCAAAATTCCAAAAAACTTTTATAAAAAATGACATAGAATCATTAAAAACTGTGTCGGTGGCATTTGTTTCCCTTTCAAAATTGACATTAAAAAAAAAAGCTAGCAGGAAAAGGGAAGATTAATTAAAATTGCATTTTCACAGTTGGAGAGTTTTTCTCGCATGGAGGACGAGAGAGAGTGAAAGAAAAGCATGACAATAAATTGAATTCTAATCATTTCTCCCCTTATTTTATTTTTGAATTTCAAAATTTCAAAACGGAAAAATATTAAATACAAATTTTAACAATCAGTTCATTAAATAATGCATTTCACTAGCTAGTTGTTGCCCTAAAGCCAAATCCAAAATTTCCAATTATTATTTGCAATGTCACTAGTACTGTTAATTATGTTCCGTCTCATTTGCAGTTTTTGTGTAGAAGTTATTACGGACTCAATCAGATTTGAAGAAAATATATGTTCTTCTAAGAGCTTCTCACACTGATGCAGCCACAAAACGCTTGCATGATGAGGTACGCACAAACAATTCCTATAGCAACATAATTACTAAATCTAATCATTAATATAAGACCTACATGACTAATTTGTGAATATTAATTAAGCAATATAATTCTTTAATTTTATTCATATTTTAAAAAATGATAAATATAAATTACTTTAAAGTAATTTATTTAGCTTTCTTTATCTCTTCAAATTAATAATCTGAGTGTTATATTAAAGATCAGGGTAATATGTCTGTAGCTTAATAGTTACACCTAACTGACATACAGGTGTTACATGAATATCACTAGATCATAAGCAAAGACCTGTTCAGGGTTCTACGAGATAAGTGGGGTGCAAATTTTGATTCTTTCATACAGACGTTAATTTCTTTAGCCAACTTGGGACTTGAAGATGAAGATGCTGGAAACGAAATTTCAAAAGAAATAGACATTATTGTAAATGTGGCAGCAACCACCAACTTTGTTGAAAGGTGCGTGCGTAATTAATGATAAAGAGCCACTTGGGACATATATATGAATGATAAAAGAGATATGGGAGAGAATAAGTGGGAAAAAAAATAGTGATATGCAATTAATTAAAAATAAAGGTGAAAAGAAAAATGCATCAAATTCTTTGACAGACCAAAATTATTATTTATATGTAGGACCATTTTTATATTAGAAAATGTTATTTATAAATAAGATCAGAAAGAGTAATTGGCTGGCATTATGTTTTACTAACTATTTTGTCGTACCAACCTACGACATGCTTGAAATTAAAGGAGTGCTCTATCTGACCTTTAATTTGAAAATTATTCATGTAGGTTTGATGTTGCGATAGGCGTTAACACAATGGGACCTCTACATGCCTTAAACTTTGCAAAGACTTGTCCTAAAATACCTGTTCTTCTTCATGTATCTACCGGTAGGTATGATAATAAAATCCAGATAATCTAGTATTAGCTTTTGGAGGTCATGAGGTTATATGCAAAGTACTAATACTTTATATTTACCTCAAACATATGTACAACACACAAAAAAAAATTTATATATATATATATACGGGTGTTCTAATGCCAAGTATATATAATGGTACTATTTGTTATGAGCCCCGCATGGAGGGGGCCACATAACTGAAGTTTGGATTTTACAAGTTCAGGGACTCTCTTTTCAATAAGTTAATATTTTCTGATGAGCTCTTCCTTTAGTTTTGTGCTTATAAATTGGTGGTTTTACTAAGTAGCCAATGTTTACGGTGATCATGAGGGGCTTACCACAAAGGCTTTTAACCAACAAGAGCCTAAGTGAAATGCCATGAACGGGGATGTCAGCTCTCAAATAAGGTTGGATTATTGTGAGTTCTTCGTTGGTGAGCCTCACAAATGAAGTTGGGTTTTTAAGTTCAAGAAGTTCTCCCCCATCATATTATTCTGTTATCATGGCCTCTTGCATGGCAATTGAGTTTGATGCTAATTGTATTAATAAAAAGCAGGGCAATCTTGCATGGATGGCCAAATACTTGTGTATTTACAAAGGCAATGGGAGAGATGTTTCTCTCACATCTCAAAGATAACATTCCCTTAATCATCATACGTCCTACAGTCGCGACTAGTACATTGCGAGAACCATTTCCAGGTTGGATTGAAGGTTTTAGGTAAATTATTGATTCATTATTTACAAATACTCTTCATGTGTATCATCATTTTGAAATATCTTCCATGTATTAAAATTATTCCATGGATTAAAAATTATTGTCTCACTAATACAAAAAATGTCATACTTATGGGTTATTTTTTTTCTTACTTGACGTTTTTCTACTGTCAAACATATGTAGGCATGCATTAAAATTATTGGGTTGTGGGTGTCCGGAAGTGTTTATTGGATCAATATTATTTTGTAATTTTAAACAACAAGTAGTTTTTTTAAATGGTTTGGATGGGTTTGCTCATTTTTAGCATTTGGAGAATAATATTTGATCTAATAAAATTTTTTTGGATAGTTACAACTCGCATATGAAAAAATTTCAAGGTAAAATTGAACATTAACTCACAACCACTATGCTACTATAACATTGACATTACATTTTGTGGTTGCAGAGCTAAAAACCACAGAATGAGACATGAACTTCCAGTAACCAACAAATAATTTATCAAATAATCAAGTAGGATTATAAGAGGTGAAGCAATGATTAGTTCAGTAAAAGTATATTGATAAACATTTATATACCAAAGAGAGTACTAGATCAGCAATTAACACCCAACATAATAATATGCTTTTAACAGAGGAATTGGTAGGTGAACAAAATTCCATTATGAATCAATTGGTAACCGAATGAAAATCCAAAATAGTTTATCATAGATTACACATAATTCCCTCCACCAAATTTCTCCTTATATCAACGGACATGAACTATAACCTATGATGACAGGAGACCTTGCCAGGGTCAACCATCATTATGAGGTTAATGAGCTCTCTTCCTAGCCGTCCACAACTGGGTCCAAGATTGAAAGGTGTCATCCTCTCTGTGGCCGCCCACAACTAGGTTTAAGGTTTGGAAAGTCTAATATAATATCAATTACTATGATCAGTAGTGGAGACTATTGCTATGGACTTTAAGATTCACCAAGTATATCATTTTTCCCAAACTTTATCACAATCCAAACCCCAACAATACAGTCACAACTCTTCCACAACACACACACACCCCATCATTATCCATCACAATCTCAACCATGATGCTATATTACAGATATCAAGATTCAATAACATATGTTATAGTATCAAAATACTATCCACTTCACCAACAATTCATAAACGTGTAAAGTTTAGTTCCTAAAAATAATCATATAATAATTTACAAACTGATCATCACATATAAGTTCTAAATCAAAATCATACTTACAGTTCAAAGATGTTTTCTAAAACACCTTACAACCCATGATAATCTTATAAAATAAATTAAATGTGGTTACCTCCCGCCAAAGCAAATATCCAATATCACAATAATCCAAACTCTATAGTTCAAGTCACCAAAACACAAATTAATCTACACAATTAATTAAATCATACATTAATATAATGTTAACCAAATAGTTCTATATATAAATTTAAATAAAATTCATTTTCTTTCCAAACTTTAAGTCCTCTAATAATTCCTCCATTCACAACCATAATTAGGTATTTTATTCCAATCGCATTTCTATCATCTAATAGTTCTATTGCACTTCTTAAAGTTATAACAAATAATAATTTCTTCCATTTATCGAAAATTCCCAACATTCTCACTTTAAGTCCTCAACAAAAATCACATAAATCAAATATCCTCAAATCCTCATTGCAAAAATCTCATTTCTCCATTCCAAAAATTATAACTCTTTATTGGAATAATTTAAAATATTTCGATATCCTCAATCTATTAAATATTAAATCTCAATACTTAAAATTCCTCCATAATTCCTAATATTTATAATTCATCATCAACCTCAAATCATATTTACTCATTAATCATTAAGAATATCATTAATTCCTCAATCTATTCA
This sequence comes from Vachellia collinsii, assembly GCA_006871305.1. NCBI lineage: Eukaryota > Viridiplantae > Streptophyta > Magnoliopsida > Fabales > Fabaceae > Vachellia > Vachellia collinsii. Next base: position 20,600 of record QFDD01002777.1, on the reverse strand, counting down.
AAAGCATCAATTTCCAACACTTAAAGTTTCACTTAAAATTCCTAATATTCATATCCCCTCATCAACATCAAATCTCATCTATTCAAAAATTATTATAGTCTATAATAAACTAAAATAAATTATCAAACTAAAATTTAATTTGTGCAAATTATCATATATGCTAAAAAATAAACAGATTATTAAAAAATTATTTAAAATTCTCAAATCAATAAATAAATAAAACGAAACTGATTAAATCACCAATAGCACTCCCAATATTCCAAATAAATTGTTTAATACAGTTTGAATTAAGCAAATAATCTGTAAATAGCAAATACTGGGTCTGATTCAAAGAAAAATCGTTATAAAATAATAAAATGACCAAATAAAAAACACAAACTGATCAAAACTATCCATTAACATCCCTCTACATTTCTAGGGTTTTATATTGTCCAAACTCAAAACTTCATCAAAACCCTAGTCTAAAAATATCCTCCATCCAGCACGAAATTACTATTATTAGAAAGATAACAATACATAAAACAACTTTGATGAAAAAGGTTTAATGATTTGAAGTAATTTTTCTCACCTAAATGAGTTTCAAAGTACAGACTTTGGGTAACAATGGTGGACACGGGCGCAGGAGAGAAGATGCGGCGGGGTAAGAAAGAGAATTCTGAGGCTTTGTCGCTGTTTTAATAAGATTTTGGCTAAAATTATCATATAAGACCTAAAGGAAAGCATATTGTAATAAATGACCCCATGTTATTGTTGTTGTTGTTGTTCTTCTTCTTCTTCTATTTTTTTTTTAAGGATGTTACACCATGTTACCAGTTAAAGGATATTGACATGCATTAGCCTTTGTTGAGAGAACCAGTTAAATGTTTAATCATTTCAACTTTTCTGGTTTGGATAGTAGTTTTGCCATTAACATCGTTGTGGGATCTAGTAGGCGGGTTATTAGTATTCCTTTATTCATCATTATGAGTTCTTTTATGTTGTATGACTATTGAATCCTAAAAGTTCCACGTAGATGAAAATAATCTGAGGATGCATTAACTTCAAATTAATTCATTTTGTTGGCCTATATTTTTTTTAAACACCTGAATTCCCTAAAAAAAAAGCTAGAAACTTTTGTTTTCTCAATTATTCTGCCACTAAGAAATTCAGAATATAAATAATTTTGTCAGAAAGCAAAGTGAAAAACAGGAGTTGGAAGATCAACTGTTTTCCACGTCATCCCAAAAATATTGTGTTCCTAAAATGGCAATACTGGCTATGATGGTGATATGCGGGATTTATCAAGTGGTGGATTGTTTGAAATATGTAGAGAGAGAGAGAGAGAGAGAGAGAGAGAGAGAGAGAGAGAGAGAGAGAGAGAGATGGAAAACAAAGCACTTGTGAAATCGTGTTGCTACCAGAGATAAGGCATGTGCATTTTGCAGCTATTACATTTGGAGCCACACTTTAGAGAGGAAATCGTGCAATCAGAGTGGCCACACATGCGATGTCAGAAAAAATGGATGTGCTTTTCACTTCTTCAGAGTACAGAGAGAAATGACCATGGAAAAAGACAGAAAAGTCTTGAAAGTGGGTTAATTTAGAGAAACGTTTCAATTAAAAATTTCAATTGGTAAGAATGAACTCATAAATATTTTACACATTGATTATTAGCACTCTGCAAATTTTATACATATCGAATATCAATACTCTTTGGCCAAAAAAAAAAGAGTATCAATACTTTGATCTAGATGCTAATACAAGTTTGTAAAGTTGGTTCATGCTAATACAAACGAGTCTCTCATGCTATAGCCAAGGTTTAAAATAAGTTATAGGTTGCTAAATCTGGATGTGTATAATGGAAGTTATGCATGAATTTCCAAAGTTAAAGATAGAATTTGGAAGAAACAAGATTTACCAAATGAATATTGTTTCTTTCTAGAATTTTGTGTGATACATGAGCATGAGTAAAGCTTAGCTAATATTTTTTTTCCTTGTATAAGAATTCAAAAGCTTCAAATGAAGATTTAAATCACACCATTTCAAATTTTCTATAATTAGTAATAAATTTTTAAAGTTGAACCAAAAATGTGAAATTACGAAATGAACAGTAATCCGAGAAGCAAAATGCAAATTTTAATTTATGGACCTTAATTATTGATTCCTTTGAACCAGAAAGCTTCCAAATGCATAATAAAGTGCTCTAAATGGTAGGTGTTACATGATTCATGTAGCTAACTCCGCTCAATGGGATGATGCTTTTTTTTTGTTCTATTAGTGTATATCCTTTTTTTTTTTTTAGTTCACTATGGATTCTACTGGAATACGTTGTTTATAACCTTTTTATTCTAAAGTACGTGGTGCCAATGCAAAAGGAAGAACTTTTGAAGGAAAATAGGTGGCGGACTTTGTAGGGTACAGTAATTTCAATCCTCAACCCAATTAAACATTTATTACATGCCTTCACTGAGTAACATTTCTCACATGTACTTTTTAACATCTGAGTTATATACATTTTAACATTTATCAACCCAAAAGTTCTCTTTCCTTTTCCTAACATCATTACATTTTTGTACTTTCCTGTGGGTAGACTTGTTGCTTCAACGGGGCTCAACATGCCAGACGCAAACCAACGAAGGCAACAGCAGAATGAAGGAGATATCTCCCTGCTGCCTCCTTTTGCCTTCCCTAAGCGCCTTTCTCTCACTTTCTTTTCATTCAAATTTCAAAATACCACATGTCTCCCCGTCGTGCCTTCCTTCTTCACTTCCTTCTTTCTCCTTCCGAAGAGAGACACTTTTCTTTCATTTTGATTCCAACCATTATTCTCAATATGTCCTTTATTAATATATTTTTGGGTTTCTGCTTAATGTTTTGCAAAAATATATAAATGTTTACCCAATTTATTGTTTTTACTTTTTTTTCAACGGAGAAAAGTCCCAACCACCAAATGTCAAGGGTTTCTTTTTTGTTTTCTCTTAGAATTTTTGTTATTGCTATTACCATTAATCTTTGAAGTTATTGTTTCTAAGCTTTGATAGTTTTCAAGGTTCCTTTGACTGTTAAGCATTGTATATGTTGATCATTAAGTAAAAAATTAGGTCAATTTTGATCACTCAGCATCAGTTTTGATTCATCTAATTCTGGTATGCATGTTTCATCTTTGGTTTGAAAGTATGAGAAAAAGAGTCCATTATTTTAGAATGAAGTTAGAATTTAGATGAAATTCTTAAAATGTTGAGTTATTGGAATTCATTTATGTATTTGAGAGTTTGATGAAAATGAAGGAGGGAGAAAATAGAGGGGGAAGAAAAGTAAAGAGATAATATTCTCCCTTATTGTGTTTAAATAGAGGAATAAATGAGAGGAGAAAGAAAATATATGACATCTACTATAACAATGAAGCCCTTATCTAACTTTTAACTGATTTCCTCAAATAATGCCATAAAAAATAAATTCAAATAAAAAATTAACAATGTCAAATTAAAGATTAAAATCAAATTAAATTGTGATTAAAATGCATGCTCTAATTTAATTCGAATGACCAAACTTCCAAAGAAACGGGTTTTTGAAAACTTAATTACAAAAATTCTGAATTTTATTTGAATGACTAAAAGATATTATGAAGTTGGAGATTTCATTCTAATGATAAATTTTCATTAGAATGAGCATACAAGTTGTGGGAAAGAATTGGAGAAGGTTAAAACTACCCTTATCCTATCAATAATCTTTTCATGGAACACATGTTATATTTCATGCAAGAATTTGACAAACAATAAGACCTTCATCTCTCAATTATATTTTTGTATTTTAATGCAATTATAATTATTGAGAATAAGAGAAGACAAAACAATTGTAATGCGCAATAATATAGTTTGCCTTTTTTACTCTTTCATATCCTGACAAGAATGATATAAGTTCACTCTGTATCAAAAAACAAAAGTATGATACAAGTTCTTTGAGAGAGATGAATGGATTGTAAGCTAATATAATAACTTATTTTATAAGCTTCCGTTCAACACACTGGAGAGCACACTCTTGTTGGTTGCAATGGAAACAAATGGAAGGGAATGAAATAAATTTTTTCTTTCAACGCAGATTAAATTTGTATAATACATGCACTAGTTGCATATTTCAAAACTTATGTATCAACGACCCCTATGATTGATCAATCATTCACATATGTCATGACAGGGAAATTCCACTTAAAATAAATTAAACTTCCAAAAAAAAAACCAAATACAATTACAATCATTCACATATGTAATAATTATATAGATAGTTTTACAAGATCATATCTCAAACTTTACATCTTACAATACACACCAATTTGTGCATCGCACATGGGAAGCCCCTAATTTGGTATGTAAATAGCATTAATATAAAATTTGCTGACCTGAGTAGATATTTTGCATTGATAAAAGTGTATTGACGCATGGCAGAAGCCTCAAATAAAATAACCACAATTTGATTAGTTTTGTGCCTTGTTTTTTTTTTCTTTTTCGTACATTTTTTCCATGTTTATATTAGGTATATTGCCTGAGTTGCCCTAATTACCCTGATGATTAATTCCTAAACCACCCCTAATTTTTATGTATCAATACTCTTGACTCAAAGCACGTCCAGCTTCATCCTTGGTTTTGCATTTAGTTATTAGAAATTGACATTTTTTTTAGCAAAGCATATGTATTCTTTTATTATAGGCAATCTTGTTCGTCGAAAACTAAATGCAGACACCTCTCTCAACAAGTCTAAATTTGGTTGACACATTGTAAGGAATTAATATGTTCCGTTAGGCAAGAAAGTCAATCTTCTGCTAGAATCAATTGAGAAGCTGGATCGGCGACCTTTGATGTCAATGATGTCCTTCGCTCCTGTATGTGTGCGAATTCTACCAAAAGAGCAGATCTTTTTTGCTAAACCTTCTATTGATTGACTCAATATATCCCACGTTGCATGCGTTCCCACTGCCACGGCAACTTTTTATCTTATATACAATTCGTACAAGTCGTATGTTGCCTACTTCGGCCCCACATGGGTGCTGGCGTAACTCGTAAACTGTACTAGCTCTCCTGAACACCTGTATATTGGTCCTCACCCATCTATATCCGCCACCAAGGAGTTTGATAAATATTACTCCACAAATTAAAATTGCTCTAATTGTTGAAAGAAAAAAAAAACTGTCGAATACTCAAAGCTCTTAGGTGAAACTTTCCCATGTAAAATTGGACATCAAACCTTATTTATTTTCCAAATTTTTTGTACCCAACAAGTGTTTTTCACTGCCACCAAAGACTTATAGTTTTGATGCAATAGGTGTTACTCCTGGTAAACAAGTCTCTTTATATGCAACAAGTGTCTCTTGCCTAAGCTGATTAAGATTCTTACACTTCGTTCATATCTTTTTTTTTTTTTTTGGGTGATACCTCGTTCAAAGAAACCAACATTTTGAATAATCATATTCAGACCTCTGTAGTTTATTTAGTTGTGATACTGAATTTTGAGTTTTTTTTAAAAAAAATATTATTTTCCATAAGAATCGGGCCTTTTACCTCTTATGCTTTTGCCATAATCTCTTAGTTCTTCTTCCAGCTATGATATTTAGCGCCCATTAACGGCCCAAGTCGTTGGAGATGTGGCATTGGAAGGCATCAATTACTTTGTCTAAGCCCATATTCAACAGATCAAGGGCAATAGATTGGCTTACTCAGCTCAAAGGCCCATTTTATTTGTTCCACATAAGTCTGTAAGTGTGATTGGTGTGAGAGAAGTGGAGGCAAAGGAACCAAGGGTGATAACTAATTTACTATTATACCTTTATATGTTAGTTTATAAATTATTTTATTTCTATGTTTCCAATAATTTAGGCATAATTTTAATTTATTAATTTATGAAAATTCACTCTTACCCCCAACATATGTTAATGTGTTTAAAAAAATTGATGTAATATTTAATTGTTATAATTCTCCAGTAAAAATATATAGTGTGTTTCATGTTCTTGTTTTTGTTTTTCCTGAGCATTTTATATTCTTGTTGAGAGACATCCTTATGTTACATTCCAAGCAGATTATTGTTACATAGCAGCCCATATCAAATTTAGTTACAGCCCCTTGATCTTTTTGGGTTATTGGAAAAAAGTTCTCCAGAAATTTAAAAAATAGGGGCAATGCCACCCTCCATTAATAAACCTAAATTATTTTTCCTATGAATCAATGAAATCGGATGAGTTTAGGTGGGAAGATTTTTTTTTTTGGATAGGAAATTGCCGGAAAAGCGTATTTTAATATAATATAAATTAAAAAATATCACTCATAAACTTCCAGGCCCAAAATGTGTTGGTGATAGAATTTGCAGAACGAACAAATGACATGAGTTGAAATAAAAGATATTATCCTTAAGAGTTATTCTATGACAACCGGTAACAATGAGGCGGTACTCTTAAGGATTAAACGGATCCATTTTGCGGAAACAAGAAGGACGGAACTCGTGTAAGAAAAACAGAACTTGGAGATGAAGCAGAGTATGAGGGCTATTGAAAGAGTTGGTCCTCTCCGTATTCTTACAAGTACCCTATTTATAGGCAAGGTTCAAACGAGGAAGAGGCAAATGAAGTAGCAGACCGTTGGGAATAGTCAAAAATCGATGAGAGGGTATGTGACTTCCAAATAGAAAAATAACTAGGTTTCCAGTTAAGCCTCTTAATCCAAATGAAATAAAAATAATTATGATAAACCGAAAAATAATTTTATAAAAGCTGCCTAACACTTCTTTTAACTCACGCATAGTGGGGAAATTTCAGATATCAACTGAATGTCCTGCTGGTAGCCTATTTTGATGTGCATGTGAGCACACTACTCTTCTTGACCCATTTTACCGTTCTATGAAAACATCTTGATGTATGTATATTTGAACTCTGGCACTTGGTTTCATTTGACATACAAAATGTGGAAGACAATCCTTCTTTGAAATGAATTTATTGTTCTAATCTTATCACCAACATCGTAAATTACGTGATCAAGAGAATTACTAGTGTATATCCCCAACCTTTTGTTTGAGACAACTTGCTGATCCTCTTTCCTTTCATGTCATGTGCAGGGATTTTTGACAACTTGATTTTCCTCCTTATCTTCTAAAGAAAGATTACCAAATAGAATGGTAATGTCATCCATTATATTCTACTGTCTTGTGGTAGGAAGCTCTCAAATAAATCTACCATGTATGCTTTCATCAACTGTTAAACTTCATTTGTCCAAAACTTTGAAATATTGCTACAATTTGAATAATTAAAAAGAAACTCCGCCATAACATTTTGAATAAAATTTATCTAAATTATCTTTTTCATTATTCAGAACATAAGCATGTAAATGAGAAAAAATTGTCTCTCTACATTTATATTAGGAGTTCTGTCAATGATGGGTCTTACATCCGTATTCTCTATTAACAATATAGTATGATATACTCATTATTGCATCTGCCTGGAAGTATGATATCTCCTCCAATGTTTTATTCTTTATTTTCATCACTAATCCATTTTGTTGCTGAGTTGTTGGTGTTGGGAAGCCATGGTCAATTCTTTTATGTGCTTCACAAAACTCAACGGAGGTAAAATTGTCAAATTCACCGCCATGGTCACTCATAATCTGCACAATTGTCATGACATTTTCATTTTGAACCTTTTTAACAAAGATTTTAAAACTTTCAAAACGCTTGACTTGTGTGAGATAGAAAGATATATAGTCACAGTATATAAAGTATAATCATTAACAATAACTAGAGCGTTGGGATTAACCAAGACCTCACTTGCTTTTCATGCATGCATAGCATATATTTTGTCATTTCTGAACTTGAGCTTGGGCAATCCTCCACCAAATTATTATTGACTGGCTTCTCAATTTTTGTCATATTCACATGTGCTAATCTTCTACGACACCGTCAGCTTTCATCACTCATAGTGATTAGGCATTTTGTGTTAACAGAATATTTATCATCTAAAGCAATGACGTAGAGATTTTGAACTCTTTTCTCATAAATAATAGCTTCATTTCTAACAACTATTCTCTTGCAGTTAAATTTCACCTCATAACCTTTTATCACAAATTGACTTATGCTTAATAGCTTATGGTTCAAGCTATTAAACAATAAAACATTCTCAATGGATGGCGACGATGATTTCTTGCCCACTGTGCTTAGTCCAATTATTGTTCCTTAGATGTCATTTCCAAAAGCGACTTTCCTTTTCTTTCCACAATATGCACGAATTTGGAGCTGTACCATTTGCTTTTGGTGGTTACCAAGCACACCTACGAAACAAGTTTGTTTCTATTTTTTGTTTTATGTTTTTAGAGTACTTTCATAATTTTTTTTAAAACAAGTTTTGAAAAGGAAAAAAAAATCTGTTTTGATAATTGTTCTAAGAAACTGCATTTAAAAACAAAAATAACAAAAAAGACGCATATTTGGAACAATTATTCTTAATATCAATTTTTGGTTGCTGAGTGCTTATGACCGAAAACTTTCGGAGTAAAATTGGACATTAACCCCTAATCATATTATGGAAGAAATCAATGCCAGTGGGAATAAAATGTTCAAAGATATTTTTTACATGCATATATATAGATGGAGGAAAATTTGTTTTACATTGATTGTGTGCTTAAGCATTTGTTTTTTTTTTAATAATGGTGATTTTTTAAATGGGTTAAGGTTATGAAAATTTCTACTCAAGGGCGTGAGTATTTGAAAGTTTGTAGGGGTACTAGTAAAGAAAGTCAACCCGCTGGTTACAGGCTCACCCGTCGCGGGTTGAACCCTTCACGAGGCAGGTTCAAATATCCACATGCATATGAATTGGGATTTTTCAAACCTAGCCGGCCATCTTTTTTTAAAAAAATAATTTATATTTCTTACCCATAATAATTTTTTAACTTGGACTTGAAATATCTTTTTTATTTTTTAATACTTAAAATGAAATATCTTTTTTTCATAAATTTAATTTATAAAAATACACCACAATTTTAATATAAAATATATTATTCAAATTTTAAATAGTACAACTTAAACATATATAATACATTTTATAAGATTAAATTCAATCTAAATATAAACCAGAAATCAAATTATCAACAAACATTCAATATTAATTAGTTTTACATTATAATCAGAAATTGTCCACATATTTTTTTTATAAATCATTTAATTTTTTTATAAAAAAAATGGGCTGACTGGTTAACTCACGGGTTGGTGGGCCAACCAACGGCAGTGCAGGCCAAAAAAATCCACATCAAAATGGGCCTTGATTCCGTGAAGCCAACTCACCACAAGTTAGTGGGTTCAACCTATAAATTGAACCCATATTACCACCTCTAAAAGTTTGTTTTGGATTCATAGAAAGTTTTTAAATTATAATAATGTTACCCAATACGCACCAAATTGATAAGTCAAGAGAAAAAACTTCTCTTAAATATTTACTTTGAATTGCGTACAATCATTTTCTAAAAGCCAATCTAAAACAAGCTAGATTTTTTTTAAAATTATTATTGTAGGTCAACACTGTAACATCGCTTTTTTCTCGATGTCATCCTTAAGCAGGTGTAACATCGCTTTTTTAGTAGTTGTGATAGTCCCACTTTAATTAAATTCGTCCTTATCTATAAGGAGATAAAGTCCATGCCATTCGATTGTCATTGATACTGCTTCCTTCATTGCCATTTATGAAATTCTTCTGACCAATTCACACCAACTAACAAATACAATTAATAGTATTAAATTAAATTTTTTATAAAATTTAAATGATTTTTAATATTCCGTTAATTGATTATATTAAATTTTAACATCATATTAGTTTATACTTCTTCATTATCGTTACTAAATATGAGCATATAAGTAAAAAATAGTTGATACGTATTGAAACTATCAAAGTTTCTTACGAGAAAGACCAAAAAAACCTTTGAAAAGGATGACAATAAAAAGGATTGGAAGGGTAAAAATTGAAAAAAAAAATGTTGACCAAAATATAAGTCACGGACTAACTTATTAATACTTTTCCATTTTATCCTTATCATTAATTGAGATTTAGTGTTTTCTTTTGTTTTTTTTATTAATAGGATTCTTTTTTTTATATATAAGATTCTTAATAGGATTCTTGATATCATCAGTAAAGATGAAAAATGTATCAATTTAAGAAAAATTTAATGATTTCATTGTTATCCTTTGGTCTACAAAAATTGATAGTTGGTGTCATGCAACAAGGATCAAAGAGAATAAATATTAATATTAGTTTTTAATGTTTACTTCAGATTTTTCTAGCAGAATAGGATATGGGGGAATGCATACATAGGAAGCGGAGGGTAAATCAGAAGCTGAGGGTGAGACAAAACGAGAAACATTATTCTTATCAAAGGACACGTTTTAGATTTTCAAATTATTTTTGTCGGTCGTCGGATCAATTTTCTTTTCAAATGTATAATAACTGAAATGTTCATGAGACAAATATCTGTTGGATGGAGGGTTAAGTAGGAGATTAAAATTTTTCCAATCTTTTTCTTGGATCTATTGAAAGCGTTTAAGTTATGTAGTTAAGAAGTATATCTTTTGTTGAAACGCTTTCTTTCCATTTATTGTTCAGTTTCAAAAGCCAACAACTACAATTAGCTTTTTCTACTGCTATCCATATAAATGGCTTTTTCAACATGAACGCATGATAACATCTCTACATCCGATTCTTGGATTTCCTTCTCACTCTTGGTCATTTAAGAATATCTCTCTACTAATATGAGGGATAAATCTTATCTTAACTATTCATATTTCTCTGCATGCAATCCTTATGGTCTTGATTACGTCATTTTTGCCGATTGAAATTTTTAATTGGAACATTTCTTCAAATTAACCCACTTTCAAGACTTTTATCTTTTTTTTATGGTCATTTCTCTCTCTCCACTTTGAAGAAGTGAAAAGCACATTCATTTATTATTTCTGCCATCGCATGTGTGGCCACTCTGATTGCGCGATTTCCTCTCTAAATTGTGGCTCCAAAGCCCTCAATACGTCGATGTTAAGTAAGTACTACCACTACTTTTCTTTTGATACCCTGTCATACTCACTCTTTCAGTGATTATTATACACACACAGGACTTTGTCATGTTCAAAGACGTATAGAGCTCTCATTGTGTTGATCACGCTTATAGCTATGTGATTTATTGGGACAACAAATTAATTAGGTATGTCCGAACCTTTTTCAATAATGTTTATTTCTTTCGAAAATTTTCTTCAACATTTTCATCTTCAACTCCAAGCTCGGGATAAAGAAACGTGATCTCCTTAATGTGGTCCTTTCTTATGATCTAGTCATCCCTATCTACTATCTACTTCCATTCCAAAAGATGTGGTTCCTCGTATCATCAACAATAATGAGCACTCTGACCAAAAGAAATTTCAATTAGTTATGTAATATTAGTTAAACAATTTTACATATTCAATTGTATTAATTTACATGTATTTTCCTTTATCCCATTTTTTTTATTTTTTATCATTTTAATTTTACCTAATTTTATCACAATATACAAAATAATATATATTTATTATTTAATGAGATTCATGTCATTGGTTATTTTCTACCAAAAGTCACTTCTTCAGTATTTATCCAAACAAGTTTTTCTTTTCACCAAAAAGTCACTTTTCCAACGTTCATCCAAATATAAATTGCATCATATCTTCTAATTTCTATCTAAAATTCCTTTTCCAAAAGACATTTTGTCTAAATGGACCAAAAAATGTTGATGTGAAACGAGAAGGGGGAAGGGGAAGGTAGAAGAGAGAGGAACTGAGGAAGAGAAGAGAGGACGTTGGAAAAGGGAATCTTGTTCAATGTTTTAAGTTTGACCTAAATGAGAAACAATAGCTCTATTTAGAGCCAGTAATATGGGCCTAACCTGTGGGTTGAGTCCACCAACCCGCCAACCCGTGGCGGGTTGGATTAGGTAAAAGCTAGCCCATTTAGGTGTGGGTCTTTTTGACCCGCACCCGCGGCGGGCTAACCCTTCCAAGCCTGCCAACCTCTTTTTTTAAAAAAAAAAATTTAAAATTACTTTATAAAAAAATACGTGGATAACATTTGATTATAATGTAAACCTAATTAATATTGAATGTTTATTGATCATTTTTAGTTTATATTTAGTTTAAATTCAATTTTATAAAGTGTATTATATATCTTTAAGTTGTATTATATAAAATTTGTATTAGATATTTTATATTCAAGTTGTGATGTATTTTTATTAATTAAATTTATGAAAAAAAATATTTCATTTGAGGTATTGAAACAAATAAAAAAAATATTTTAAGTGTAAGTTGAAAGAAATATTATGGGTAAGAAAAATATTATGTGTGCGACAGTATTGGAGAATAAAGACTAATGGGCTGAGTTCTAACCCTGATGTTAAATTGTGCCCTTAGTTTTATGTGTGGATTTGTGGGCGATGTTGTGCCCTAGATTCTAATGTGTTAATCTAAAGAATGAGGCAAAAAGTTTTGAAAGTGAAAAAAAAAACCTCACCTATAACCATGCTTATTTGTTTAATAATTGTTAATTAGACTAAATGCCTTGTTTAGTAAAAAGGGTCCTTTCACAATGTGTGTGCGTGTATTTGTTTATAATAGTTAGCTGACCCACCTATATTGTTGAAGTTAGGTTTCAAAAGCCCCAACTACAAAAAGTTGGACACCTTGCATATATTTTCATATCCTCAACATCTCTAAACTATAAGTCACTCAGCATACATCTGCTTCTTCACAATGGAGTTGGGCAGTGCACAACAATTTCTCAAGGGGAAGACCGTTTTAGTCTCCGGTGAAATAGGCTTCTTGACCAAAGGTATGTAATGAATATATACATGTGTGTGTGTATTGCATCCCTAAACAATTTATGAATATATGTTGGTGATGACTAGTGTATTTGGATTAGCTTTGTGGAATAGTTTGTAATATATAAAATAAATTTTATCTTGACTTAAGTAAAAGTATTCAAGTGAATCAGACAATGAAGAAAAATTTCTAAACTCTTTGTTTGTCAACTATTGTATAACTAATAAACCTACCAATTTGATTTTTATTATAAGTCTATTTTAATTAGTTCTTGCATTTTTCTTTGCCATCTAATCCATTCTTACGCACTGAAAATAATAGTTAGGTTATTAAATATGCCTTAAATTTATAAAATTTTTAGGTTTGCACTTATTAAAGTTCTCTCTAAATTCATAAGTCATGCTCATCGCTCTTCTCTTTCCCTCTTTCCAATTATAATAAATAAGAGTAAAGTTGACAAAAAAATCATTAGTAACTTAATAGGAATTTAGAGGGCAATTATGTCAATTTGAGTGTATATTTTGCTTGGCATTCAATTATCAAGAAGTGAATGTGAAATAAGGAAATTAAGTCTTTTTTTATTTTCTATGTAATTTTATTATTTGAAAAAGTATCTTTTTGTATTTAATGAATTATTAGGAAGATGTGATCTATCTTTTTAATATTTTGAATCATCTTAAGGATATTTAGAATATAGTAGTGGTTTATATTTTAATATATTATTTTAAATATATGAGTGCCAAATTAACGATCTCAATGATATTCTTTAATATCAACATCGTGGATTTAATCTAAATATATGATATCATATTTTTTAATATTTCGAATCATATTAGGACGAGTAAATTTCCTATTTAAGGAGCAAGTTGTATTTGATTATTTCAAGATGAATGAAAAGTTTTTCCTCGACAAGTTTTACCTTGTGGCTTGTATTCGAGATAGAATACGGTCGGGACATAAGAGAGTGATCAACTCTTATGAAGCCTTTTATAATTAAAGATTCAAGGACAAGTTCCTCTAGGGTTTTAACTAATCGGTTGGGTTGCAAAATTTTAATCAACTTTTATGGAGTTTTGTTATAGTTAAGGATGTAGAGAAAAGTTCATCTACGGTTTTAGTTGATCAAATCATTAATTTACGGGATTCATCCATATCATAACCTTTAAGTAGACTTATATTTAGGACCGATTTGTTTCTTAAATAGACTTATAATAAGGATTAGAGTGCCTTAGTTTGGAGAGGTTATCTTTTTTCTCTTCAATACCTCAAGGTAGTTATATTTTCAGCTGTTGTGCAACTAACAAACTTGGTTATAAGGAGTCTAACTGTTACTTTAATTTCAGTGCCCTAAAGGGAATTAATCTCTCTGCTATGTCTCACCTAACAAACAGAAGGTGAATGATTTGTTAATTTTAAAAATTCCAAAATTTTTTTTATAAAAAATGACATAGAATCATTAAAAACTGTGTTGGTGGCATTTGTTTCCCTTTCAAAATTGACATAAAAAAAAAAGCTAACTAGAAAAGGGAACGTTAATTAAAGATCCAACGACGAGTTCCTCTAGAGTTTTAACTAATCGATTGGGTTGCAAAAGTTTAATCAACTTTTATGGAGTTTTTTTGTAGCTAAGAATGTAGAGAAAAGTTCATCTAGGATTTTAGTTGATCAAATCATTAATTTATGAGGTTCATCCATATCATAACCTTTAAGTAGACTTACATTTAGGACATATTTGTTTCTTAAATAGACTTATAATAAGGATTAGAGTGCCTTAGTTTGGAGAGGTTATCTTTTTTCTCTTCAATACCTCAAGGTAGTTATATTTTCAGCTCTTGTGCAACTAACAAAATTGGTTATAAGGAGTCTAACTGTTACTTTAATTTCAGTGCCCTAAAGGGAATTAATCTCTCTGCTATGTCTCACCTAACAAACAGAAGGTGAATGATTTGTTAATTTTCAAAATTCCAAAAAAGTTTTTATAAAAAATGACATAGAATCATTAAAAACTGTGTCGGTGGCATTTGTTTCCCTTTCAAAATTGACATAAAAAAAAAGCTAGCTAGAAAAGGGAACGTTAATTAAAATTGCAATTTCATAGTTGGACAGTTTTTCTCGCATGGAGAACGAGAGAGAGTGAAAGAAAAAAATGACAACAAATTGAATCCTAATCATTTCTCCTCTTATTTTCTTTTTGAATTTCAAAATTTCAAAATGGAAAAATATTAAATACAAATTTTAACAATCAGTTCATTAAATAATGCATTTCACTAGCTAGTTATTGCCCTAAAGCCAAATCCAAAATTTCCAATTATTATTTGCAATGTCACTAGTACTGTTAATTATTAAATCCAAGATGATATTGTCCATGTGTAATTAAAAAAATTGATAGTTATTGTAAGTCTATTAGTGTTTTTTAAATGTTACTCTAAAAGTTTTAAAATAGAATAATATTCTTCTTACTGTTAAAAAAGACTAACGTTGATTGTGGAAAACTTTGATGCTAATCATTAGCATTTTTAATGATGTTGCCCTTTTTTCAAACTTTCAGAATAACATTATCCCTTTTTAATATGTGTATCTATACATGGAGCGCTGTGTGTACGTGTGTGTTTGTTTGTTTTTAGTCGAGACATATTTTTTCTAAATTCAACCACCATTTATAATAGCTGGCTGACCCACCTATGTTGTTGAAGTTACGTTTCAAAAGCCCCCAACTATAAACAGTTGGGCACCTTGCATATATTTTCATATCCTCAACATCTCTAAACTATAAGTCACTCAGCATACATCTGCTTCTTCGCAATGGAGTTGGGAAGTGCACAACAATTTCTCAAGGGGAAGACCGTTTTAGTCACCGGTGCAACAGGCTTCTTGGCCAAAGGTATGTAATGACTATATATATATATATATTACATCCCTAAACAATTTATGAATATATGTTGGTGACCACTAGTGTATTTGGATTAGCTTTGTGAAATAGTTTGTATATATATAAAATAAATTTTATCTTGACGTAAAACGTAAAAGTATTCAAGTGAATGAGACAATGGCCAAAACTTTTTGAACTCTTTGTTTGCCTACTATTGTATAACTAACAAACCTATTTAACTAATTCTTGCATTTTTCTTTGCCATCTAATCAATTCTTACGGACTGAAAATAATAGTTAGGTTATTAAATATGCCTTAAATTTATATAATTTTCAGGTTTGCACTTATTAAAGTTCTCTCGAAATTCATAAGTCATTCTCATCTCTCTTCTCTTTCCCTCTTTACAACGATAATAAATAAGAGTAAAATCGGAAAAAAATCATTAGTAATCTGATAGGAATCTAGAGGATAATTATGTCAATTCGGGTAGATAACTTGCTTGGCATTCAATTATTAAGAGATGCATATAGAAGAAGACAATTAAGTCTTTTTGTTTTTATTTTCTGTGTAATTTTATTATTTTTAAAAAATATCATTTTGTATTTAGTGAATTATTAGAAAGATTTGATCTATCTTTAACATATTTTGAATCATTTTAAGGATATTTATAATATAGTAGTAGTTTATATTTTAGGATATTATCGTAGATATATAAGTGTCAAATTAGGGATCTCAATGATATTATTTAATATCAACATCTTTGATTTGATCCAAATAGATGGCATCATATCTTTTTAATATTACGAGTCATATTAGAGTTACTAAATTTTCTATATAAAGCGTAAATTGTATTCGGTTATTTCATGATAAATGAGAAGTTTTTCCTCGATAAGTTTTAACTTGTGGTTTGTATTCATGATAGAATGCAGTCGGATCATAAAATAGTAATCAACTCTTATAGAGCCTTTATAGTTAAAGATTAAGAGACGAGTTCCTCTAGAGTTTTAACTTATCAATTGGGTTGCAAAAGTTTGATAAACTTTTATGGAGCTTTTTATCGCTAAGCATTTAAAGAAAAGTTCATTTAGAGTTTTAGCTGATTAAATCATTAATTTAGGGGTTCATCCGTATCATAACCTCTAAAAAAACTTATATTTAGGATCGATTTTTTTTTTCTTAAATAGACTTATAATTAGGATTAGAGTGCTTTAGTTTGGAGAGGTTACCTTTTTTTCTCTTCAATACCTCAAGGGAGTTATATTTTCAGCTCTTGTGTAACCAACAAACTTGGTTATAAGGAGTTTAATTTTTACTTTAATTTCAGTGCCCTAAAGGGAATTAATCTCTCTTCTATGTCTCACCAAACAAACAGAAGGTGTATGCTTTGTTAATTTTCAAAATTCCAAAAACTTTCTATAAAAAAATAACATAGAATCATTTAAAACTATGTTGGTGGCATTTGTTTCCCTTTCAAAATTGACATAAAAAAAGCTCGCAAGAAAAAGGAACGTTAATTAAAATTGCATTTTCATAGTTGAAGGAGAGTGTTTCTCGCATGGAGAATGAGAGCGTGAAGGGGGGGGGCGGGATAAATGGAATCCTAACCATTTCTCCCTTTACTTTCTTTTAGAATTTCAAAAATTCAAAAGGGATAAAGATTAAATACAAATTTTAACAATCAGTTCATTAAATAATGCATTTCACTAGCTAGTTATTGCCTTATGGGTCAAATCCAAAATTTCCAATAATAATTTGAAATATCGCTGTTAATTATGATGCGTCTCATTTGCAGTTTTTGTGGAGAAGTTATTACGGACTCAATCAGATTTGAAGAAAATATATGTTCTTCTAAGAGCTTCTCACACTGATGCAGCAACAAAACGCTTGCATGATGAGGTACGCACATAAATTCCTATAGCAACATAATTACTAAATATAATCATTAATACAAGACCTAGATGACTAATTTGTGAATATTAATGAAGCAATGTAATTCTTTAATTTTATGCATTTTAAGAAAAATGATAAATAAAAATTATTTTAAAGTAATTTATTTTGCTTTCTTTATCTCTTCAAATTAATAATTTATGTATTATATTAAACATGGGTAATATATATGTATATAGCTTATGAGTTACACCTGATTGACATACAGTTGTTACATGAATATCACTAGATCATAAGCAAAGACCTGTTCAGGGTTCTTCGAGATAAGTGGGGTGCAGATTTTGATTCTTTCATATCAGAAAAAGTGGCTGCAGTTGCAGGAGACGTTTCTTTAGCCAACTTGGGACTTGAAGATGAAGATGCTGGAAACGAAATTTCGAAAGAAATAGACATTATTGTAAATGTGGCAGCAACCACCAACTTTGTTGAAAGGTGCGTGCGTAATTAATGAGAAAGAGCCACTTGGGACATATATATATGAATGATAAAAGAGATATGGGAGAGAATAAGTGGGAAAAAAAATAGTGATATGCAATTAATTAAAAATAAAGGTGAAAAGAAAAATGCATCAAATTCTTTGACAGACCAAAATTATTATTTATATGTAGGACCATTTTTATATTAGAAAATGTTACTTATAAATAACATCGGAAAGAATGATTGGCTGGCATTATGTTTTACTAACTATTTTGTCGTACCAACCTACGACATGCTTGAAATTAAAGGACTGCTCTATCTGACCTTTAAATTGAAAATTATTCATGTAGGTTTGATGTTGCGATAGGCGTTAACACAATGGGACCTCTACATGTCTTAAACTTTGCAAAGACTTGTCCTAAAATACCTGTTCTTCTTCATGTATCTACCGGTAGGTATGATAATAAAATCCAGATAATCCAGTATTAGCTTTTGGAGGTCATGAGGTTATATGCAAAGTACTAATACTTTATATTAACCTCAAACATATGTACAACACAAAAAAAAAATTTATATATATACACGGGTGTGTCTAATGCCAAGTATATATAATGTTACTATTTGTTATGAGCCCCGCATGGAGGGGACCACATAACTGAAGTTTGGTTTTTACAAGTTCAGGGACTGTCTTTTCAATAAGTTAATATTTTCTGATGAGCTCTTCCTTTAGTTTTTGTGCTTATAAATTGGTGGTTTTACTAAGTAGCCAATGTTTACGGTGATCATGAGGGGCTTACCACAAAGGCTTTTAACCAACAAGAGCCTAAGTGAAATGCCATGGACGGGGATGTCAGCTCTCAAACAAGGTTGGATTATTGTGAGTTCTTCGTTGGTGAGCCTCACAAATGAAGTAGGGTTTTTAAGTTCAAGAAGTTCTCCCCCATCAAATTATTCTTTTATCCTGGCCTCTTCTTTTGGACTTATATGCTTGTGACAAGTTTATAAAATCATGGTTGACTACAGGCTAATAGTGTTTTAAACAAAGTACTGACAATTAATGTCGTAATTTGAGCATATGTGTGCGGGGAAGCTAAGGAGGATGGAAAAGTCATAAAAGAAGAACCATTTCAGATGGGACAGACATTAAATGTGGCAACAAGATTGAACATTGAGGAAGAGAAGATTTTGATGGATAAAATGTTACAAGAACTTGGAGCAAAGAATGTTGATGAGAATGCTTTGAAATCTGCAATGACAGAATATGGAATTGAAAGGTTAATTTAATTTCTTAGATTCATCATGAATCACTAATTATTAGGTTAAATTTCATGTGCACTTGATGCTTATTAATTTTAATGATTAAGGCGAATTTGTTATAAAAGTTTTTATTTAGAAGCAATGTTGCCTCAAAAATTTTTTTGGGTTGAATACTACCCAAAAAATGTTAAAATAGAGTAATGTTACTTTTTAACATTAAAAAATTTAATGGTCAGCACCTATTTTTTAATATACAACATTAGTTTTTTACCTGGGTGGGGTCAACATTGCTCCTGGATGGAAGCTTTGACGCAAATTTACATCTTAACTCTAATTTTAATTTACAAGTCCCAATATACAATAATTAAGCTGATTGATTTTGATGCTAATTGTATTAATAAAAAGCAGGGCAAACTTGCATGGATGGCCAAATACTTATGTATTTACAAAGGCAATGGGAGAGATGTTTCTCTCACATCTCAAAGATAACATTCCCTTAATCATCATACGTCCTACAGTCGTGACTAGTACATTCCGAGAACCATTTCCAGGTTGGGTTGAAGGTTTTAGGTAAATTATTGATTCATTATTCACAAATACTCTTCATGTGTATCATCATTTTGGAATACCTTCCATGTATTAAAATTATTCCATGGATTAAAAATTATTGTCTCACTAATACAAAAAATGTCAAACTTATGGGTTATTTTTTTTCTTAATTACTTGACGTTTTTCTACTGTCAAACATATGTAGGCATGCATTAAAATTATTGGGTTGTGGGTGTCCGGAAGTGTTTATTGGATCAATATTATTTTGTAAATTTTAAACAAGAAGTAGTCTTTTTAAATGGTTTGGATGGTTTTGCTCATTTTTAGCATTTGGAGAATAATATTTGATCTAATAAACTT
Organism: Vachellia collinsii; assembly: GCA_006871305.1. NCBI lineage: Eukaryota > Viridiplantae > Streptophyta > Magnoliopsida > Fabales > Fabaceae > Vachellia > Vachellia collinsii. The sequence continues at coordinate 370 of QFDD01002777.1, read as the reverse complement.
TTTTTTGGATACTTACAACTCTCGTATGAAAAAATTTCAAGGTAAAATCAAACCTTAACTCACAACTACTATGCTACTAACATTGACATTACATTTTGTGGTTGCAGAACAATCGATCAATTCATCGGCGGTTATGGCAAAGGAATGATCACATGCGTTATGAGTCATCCCAAAATAATATTAGATGTGGTAAGTTAGGTTGATATTTTCATTGTTATTTAAATAACAAATATCATTCATCCTATTTTTTTACCATCAATTATTCGTCCTATTTATAACATTATAATGATGATTTGATGTGATGTAGATACCAGCGGACATGGTGATAAACTGTATGTTGGCAGCAATATTAAATGTGACTATTATTAAT
>QFDD01002776.1:0-19669 GCA_006871305.1 Vachellia collinsii | reverse complement strand
AGTTGTCAATGATTGTTGATAGTTAATGTGTGTGTTTGGATTCTTTGGTTGTAGATTTACAATCATTGGAGCATTTGCATCATCCATTCAATTGCACTCTAAGTGGTTTTAAACAATGTTTTAAGATGTGGTAATTAACTTGGATCCAAGTGAGTTTTCATTAATTAAAGCATTGGACCTAAGTGATTGCTTGGGGTTTTTATCTAGACTTAGAGAGTTATCAACTTCCATATCATTTTGAGAGCGATGACAGCCGAGTTCCACTCACCAAGGGCCTATCTTTTCATACCTTCAATTTAATCCAACCATTTCATTGTTAAACCAAAATACCAAAAATATTTGCTTCTTGCATTGTTTTGTTATTGCACTATTGTTTTCATAAACCAAAACCCCCTTTTTCAAACCCAAGTCCACCATGTTTTTGATAACCAATTTAGACTAGGATAATCAATAAACCGCTCCTCGAGAAGAATGATTGGTTGCCCACTATACTACATTCTTTTGTGCAATCATTTTGTATCGAACCGGAAGGCGACAAACCGGGTCCGATCATTCACCTAGTTGTCAATGATTGTTGGTAATTAGTTGTTCATTTGGTTTCTGTGTTTGTGATTGAATTCATTGAAGGCATGAGCATCATTTATCCCTTTACATTCTGAGTGGCGCTAAACAATGTTTCAAGGAATGTTGATTGACTTGGATTCAAGTAAATTACGTTAATTGAACAATGGACCTAAGTGATTGCTTAGGGTTTCTTAATTGTTCTCAGAAGAATTAAACTCCCATATTTAAGTTAAAGCAAGGAAAGTTAAGCTCCCATCGTTGAGTCTATCCATCACATTCCCTTTAATCCAAAATACGCTTTCAATTACTGAAAAGACCAAAACAATACTTTATTACATTGGTTGCATAACTTTCTGTTTTCTCAAACCAAAACCCCCCTTTTATTGCACTCAAGTTCACATGTTTTCAATAACCAATTTGGTATAGGATAATCAATAAATATCTCCTCGAGAAGAATGATTGGTTGCCCACTATACTACATTATTTTGGTGCAATCATTTTTTATTGAACCGAAAGGCGTAAAAACCACGTCTGATCAGTCTCTGAACTCCTCATTGGTGTATGACAGTCGAGATGGGTGATTTTAGGGTTTGATGATAGTGGAGATAAGAGAAGAGTGTGTGTGGAGGCTACATATGAGAGTATGTCTATCAAAACTGATAGAACTTACCCTAAATAAGGTTCTTTCTCAGTATTGGATGGTTATAGGTTGGTTTGCACGAGTGGGTAGGTTATTTTTCCCAAAAGGGGTTGAATTCAGGTTGTTGATATGAAGATGTTCTAATGATTTCATCACGATGAAACCATCTAGAGGGTTGATTGAACTCTATTTGTTATTGAATTTCCATGCTATTTTCAGGGTATTTCACCACAGCCAACTAATTAGATCTACACGGTGAAGTCTTGGAACCAACTGCTACACATCTCTTCACCAATTTTCCATGGCGAAGTAATTAGTTCGCCACGGTGAAGTTTTCGTGTCAGCATGCCTGACCCAATCCCCATTTGAAAAATTAACTTACCCACTCCTACAAACCAACCCATAATGACCCTAAACTGGGAGATAACCCTATTTAGGGTAGAATTCGTTACTTTGGGTGGCACCACATCCTTGCTCAACCTCCTTTTACTATCATTCACATTTTTCTTCTCCTTCCATTGTCAACCATGTTGAGATAATGTTTTGATGATGACAATTATGTTTTTGAACTTATTCAATGTTCTCACAAACACTTTAAGTATTTTTTGAGTTTTAGTGAAAGTGTTGAGAATACTCGAGTGATTAGGGTCAATACTCGAGTACCATTGTATAAAATATGCTTTCAAAACTCAATACTCTCAAGAGAACTCAAGTTTTGGTGGAAGTATTGTCAAAACTCGAGTTCTAAGGGCCAATACTCGAGTATTGAAACAAGTTTCATAAATCCAATACTCTTAGTAGAACTCAAGTTTTAAAGAAAATATTGACAATACTCAAGTTTCAAGGACCAAAATATGTTTCAGAAAACCAATACTTTCAATGGAACTCAAGTTTTAGTGGAAGTGTTGTTAAAACTCGAGTTATGGCTTGCGGAACTCTAGTATCGAGCTCTGAAAACTCTTTGAACCACAACACTTCTTTGAAAACTTGAAGTTTTAGTTAAACGTTTTGATGAAACTCGAGTATTGAGAGTTAGAACTTGAGTTTCGAAGTAGAAAACCTTTTTGAACTTCAATACTTCTTTCAAAACTTGAAGTTTCAGCAAAAGTGTTGCTAATACTCGAGTCCTGTGAGATAGAACTCAAGTATTGAGCCTAAAATTTGTCTTCAGGCTGAATACTTCAAAGGAAACTCGATGAGCAATGAAAGTGTTGTTTTCAAATACTTAAAACTTGAAGTGATAGGGTATAAAACTCAAGAATCGAAGAATTTGCAAAGTTCTGTTTGATTGAAACACAGTTAAACTAGATTTTTATTGTCTATAACTCAAGTATTGACAAAACTTTTGTTAGAACTCGATAAGCATTGAAAGTGTTGTCTCAAATTAACTTACAAACACTCGAGTATCTTTATAATCACTCAAGTAATGAGAAAACTTTCATGATTTATATTCCAAACTCGAGTAGTAACAAAAGTATTCTGAATTCTTCACTGTTATTTCTCACAAACACTCGAGTTTTGTCATTTATCACTAGAGTACTCTTTTACTAATAGTGATTCAAAGTGTCAGAGCTTTTCGTTAGTCTCAAATCTTTCATTCTTTATGCTTCATTTATTTGAATCTTATTTGCTCTCATAAATGCTCATTTATTTTAATGATTAACAGAGTATGGAATGTCTGATTGGCTCACCAGAAAAGGATTCAACGGACATAATCTCAAAGACGGTCATACCTCGTGTCAGAAGCATTTAATACGAGAAGCTAAATGAAGACTATGAGAGTAACAGAAACAAAATGTTTCTAACGGACAATTAATACTTCCCAACTATAAATAGAGAAGCATTCAAGTCAGAGGGGCAGGGAACACAAGTACTGGAATACTCACTTATTGTTCTTCATCTACCTCCTCTGTTTTCATTCTCACGATCATAAATACTTCAGTGTTCATCATTTAATTCTCATGAAGGAGAATATTCTTATTCAAACATTGATTCTGTGAGAGTTACTCAAGATTAGAGAATCTTGAGTGTAAGAGACATGAGCAAAAGTGTCAGAGGGTTTTTTTAAGTTTGGAAGGGGGAGAGTCTTCCTTCATTACTGGTGTAATATTTATTGTTCAGTGGATTTAAAAAAGCTCAGAGGATTTTGAGGACTGGACATAGGTCAAGTGAACCGAACTAGTATAAATCTCCGTGTCCATTATTCTTCTCTCTCTATTTTATCTTTAAAGTTTGCAAAAAATTTATTTAGACCAATTCACCCCCCTCTTGGTTAAATCCTATCCTAACAAACCAAACCCTAACATAGATCCTTAAATTGTTTTCCACCATGGGGAGCTTAGGAGTCCATCAAGTTGATAAGCTTCATCTTGCATTGAGTGGCTAGGCATCTTTGTTCTTCTTGGAGATTGGCAAGGGCTTGAGTCCATTGGGCTAAAGAGGGGAGCATCTAAAGTTCCATCCTAGCTTTAATCTATGAATTTCTAGGTTTAGGATTTATGATTGTTAGCTGGAACTCTTGATTTTAGTTGTAATCAGGGGTGATTTAATTTGTGCCGTGCCAAGAAATTGATGAATGTAGAATTTTTTTACTTCAATATATACAGCTTCATATATTCTCCTTGGTTTCTGCATGTGTTGTGCATGATCTTTTGGGCAGAGATGATTCATTGAGATAGTTGCATTCATTCCATTTTCTGTTGCATGCGCTAAGTAAGCTTAAATGGTATTTTTACTTAATGGAGTTCATTAAGTGAAATCCTAGACTCAATGAGTTGTTGGGGGTTTTTTTGGGTCAAGGAACATTAATGTACTCTTCCAGATCATTTTGAACCATGATAGCCTAAGCCATATTTTCAAGAGGAAATTTATCGCATTTAACTTTGATACTCTTTATTGCATTACTTAATCCCAAAAATCCAAAAACAAGTTTATTTGTAAAGTTTTGTTTGGTCCATTATAGTGATTGAAAACCAAAAGCCCCTTTTTAAACTCAGTTTTGCATTTTATGATGCATAGTTAGCCTAGAGCATCAATAAAAGGCTTCAGTTAAGTGAAGGACCCAGGGTTGCACCCTATAGTGTAATCCTTGGATAAATATTTCTTTTGATTCAACAGCAAGGAATTTTAAAAGATAAAGCGTGAATCAAGGGTTCACTATTTGTTCTTCTTAGTTCATCGTGGCAAAACCAGTACTTGGCCACAGTGAACTACTCCAGTGCATCTTCTCCCACTTGTGTGTGTATTGTTGTTTACTTGCGACTCCAAGCTAAGGTGCCCTAAAATAAATGGCAATGATAATTAATCATGGTTGTTTTACCATAAGCTATGCTAATTAAAAACAAGACTCCCACTTTCAATTAAGCACAATCATGTCCAAAATTGAGCCAAAAGGTATGATGAAAACCTTGAAAACATTGTCGAAACTTAAAGACAAATGACACTCAATCAAATCCCCCACACCTAGACCTTTGTACTACTGGATAGAGCTTGGAAAATATTCAATAAAGTGCAAATGCAACTAGAATTATTGACCATGATTAAGAATAAGAGTAGTTAGTAAAGACACCGCCTCAAGAATCAACCGAAGCAAGCAGTATGAGGAAATGCTAAGAAAATAATCACTATAAGAGTTTAATTCGAGAGATTGAGCAAAAGAGACTTCTCTCTAAGGTATGTGTTTAGCTCTCAACTCACTTGTTTTGGAATAAATTCACTCTAATGCCTACTTAGTTCTTTCTCTACCATAGGCTTGTAATAATTCAACCTCTCTACTATAAGAACCATGAATTGCAAATCAAGAGGACTTGGGGGTTGTATTGTTGGTGATGGCCAACTGTAATGAATGGAGTCAAGAAAAGAAAACTTGAGTACACAGCATTATAGGCATATCCTTCAACTATGTCAAAATTTCAAAAGAAGGGATGTAACATTTTTCAATACTTTTCCCCATTCTACTGTTTATTTCAATTGTCATGACTATTTCTTTCTTTCTTTCTTTTTTGTTTTTTAGCTTTCAGAGAGGCATAGAAGTAAATCATGGTAATTAAATAGCAATAAAAGAGGATTACATCACTTGTCAAATTATGCTTGTACTCAAGAAAGAATGGCCTGAAAGGGGTGACAATGGTAAAGTGTTTGGGGCTTGTGTTGGCTCAAAAGGTTCTAAAATGAATGCCTCTATCATCTTTACAAAATATTAGTTCCTCAAGCCTTGATTAAGAACTAAAACAAGTTCTAGAGAGAAAAGAATTTAAGCGGACTCACACAATCAAATGAATTAAGGCCCAATTATCCTCACAACAAGATTAACATCTCAATTAGTCAATCTCAAGGTTTAAAACGCATAGTGCTACCTTCAAAATGCACCCTCATTTACTTCTTGGTCGAAAGCTTTGAAGATGTAATTAGCTAAAATCCACTTTTTCTTAAAACACGGTTGGTTTTCTAAAAGCAATTGTAAAAATCAAATATATATATTGAATTGTTTAGGAGTATTAAGAATCTAAATTGCGAGAATTTTGAAATGAGGGAGATAGTGAAATTTCAAAGAAAACATCTAATATGATTGGGTATGGTGACTCAATATGCTTCTAGATTTTCAAAGGTTGTTAATTATCTTCATTCATTTCTTAGAGGTCCTCTCATGGGCTTGGGAAGATAGGTTATGTGAGTCATACTGTATCACATTTATCTTTATGCTTCTTACGATTAGATCATAGCATGCATGTTCCTATACATATGTGTGTATATGTTTGTATGAAATGTAAAATACCCTATATATATATATAACAATTAATCAAAATTCATAAATCTTAAGTCATAATGCCATCAATAAGTGAACACTTGTCAAAACCTTGATTACTCAATTGCATGTTCCACCAAAGTGGATGCTCTTCAGTTATCTTGGTTGGACAATCATGTGTAATGATGCTACTCATAAAGGTTAATTATTTTTTTGACTTAATTGAGATTATCAAAATGATTTTGGATCTCAAGGCTTTAGATGGAATTAAACATGCCTGTATATGATGATTGAATCTCATAAACGATCTAAGAGTTACATGTGATGTAATTGGTAAGGTGTTACCTATCTAAATTTGAGTGAAATATGGATCTTAGCCCACTAGTTATTACTTTAAACATTTTTAATTGAGTGGGTAATTACTCGAACACTTTGCATATTTCGTTTGTAGAATCATGTCTAATAGTAATACTGCTATGTTTTTACTACGATTGATCCTTGAGAATGACAAACTTAATAAGACAAACTTTCTGGATTGGTTCAAGAACTTGAAAATTGTTCTCAAGCATGAAAGAAAGGTGTATGTCCTAGGTAAACCCATTCTTGAACAGCCCATAGCCTTTGCTTCCAAAGCTCAGAGAGATGCTTACATGAAGAATATGGAAGACTCTGTTGATGTAGGTTGCTTGATGCTTGCCACAATGGTTCTAGAGCTCTAAAGAGATTTGGAACTCATGGAGGCATACGAGATGATTGTCCGTCTCAAGGAAATGTTCCAGCAATAGGCAAGGTAAGAGAGGTATGAGACTACCAAGGCTCTACACTCCTGCAAGATGGATGAAGATGCATTAGTTAGTGATCATGTGTTAAAGATGAATGGCTATATTGATCATCTTGAAAGGCTTGGATTTCCCAATATGCAAGAGTTAGCTATAGATCTGATCTTGAACTCACTCCTAGAGAGTTATGACCAATTTGCCATGAACTACAATATGAACAACATGGAGAAATACATTTCTAAACTGCACAGGATGCTCAAAATAGCTGAGCATAGCATTAAGAAAAAGCCTAACACTATTTTGATGGTTAAAAAAGGAAAGGGTAACAAAAGGAAAGGCAAGAATGAAAGCAAGGGAAAGGGTAATGGCTCATCTGGTAGGAGCAGAGAGTCAAACAAGTTCGACACCAAGTATGCTTCCAAGAAGGCAAAGCCTCTAAAGGAAGGAGTATGCTTCTTCTGCAATGAACCAATCATTGGAAGAGGAATTGCAAACTCTGTCTCAAAGATCTAGAAAAGAAGAAGGATAGCAAGGCTATCACTTAAGGTGTTTATGTTATTGACATTTATTAAATTTAGAATGTCATAATAATGAAAATATCTATAATATAACTACCAAAAGGATGAAGTCTAATGACTTGAAATACCTATGGCACTGTTGTCTGGGCCATATAAATGAGAAAAGCATTTCGAAACTCCATCAAGATGGATTTCTTAACTCTTTTGATTTTGAGTCTTGTTTATTAGGAGAGATGACCAAGACTCCTTTTACTAGGCATAGGAAAAGGGCCACTGATTTGTTGTGTAACATCGCAAAATTTCTGTACTAGAAATAAGAGGCTAAACGAGAGAATAAGGGCTAGTTGAGTTTTGGAACCTTGAGGAAGAGTTTAAGTGCCTGTTAGTGAAGAAAGGGCAAAATAGTAATTATGGTAAAGGTCAGGGGCATTTTGGCAATTTTGACCAAAAATGTCAAGAAGTTGCCCAAGGCACAGAAATGTGTAGAATATTTCCCTGAAGCATATTTGCGGCTCGTTTGAGATTAAAAGAGCAAGAATAACCTCAAATTGAATTTTCAGCAATTAATTAATATTTGGCTTATTAAGGGAATTTAGACCTAATATAATTATTTAAAATAGCAAGATGCCTCAAATAGTTCTCTGATATTAGGGAAAAATAGCTTGAGGATTATAACAATTTATAAAATTGTTTCCAGGCCCAAGTTCAAAGCAGTTTATCTTAAAGAAAATAAGGAGGGCAATTAAACTTGAGAAAGAGAAAATAAAGAAAATTTCTGAAAAGGCATTTCAGAAAAGAGTTTGAGGTTGAAAAAATTATGATGAATACCTCTTGAATTATAGGAATTTCCTATGAGGATAGATTAGTCAAGTGATTAGAGGATTCCTAGAAAGAATTTTCGGAGTATTTTGCTTAGCCTCCAAGTATTGAAAAATAAGGGATTAAAGTAAATAATTATTGAGAGGCTTAGAGGTATCCAAATGCCAGTATTAATACTCCTATAAAAGAGAAAAAAGAGGAGGTATTTATAAAAGAAAAGTTGTAGAGGAGAAGTTGCATTATGATATACCAATTGAACCCGGAAGCAGATGGGATGGCCACGGTGAAGCTTTGGAGGGACATGGTGAACGAATTGAACCAGAGAAAATAAATGATGGGAGAAGATGAGAGAAAATGAAAGATAATGCACCGAGTGGAGAGAAGGAGATGAGGGAAGGGAACACTGGAAGGAGAGGGAAGAAGAAAGAATGAAGAAGAAGACAAAGGGGAAGGAGAAAGAGCATATCAGTACGGAGAGGGAAAAGTGGAAGAATGAGAGAAGTGGGGGTGGTGATCAGACGTGGTTTTGTTGTCTTCCGGTTCGATACAAAATGATTGCACCCAAAATAATGCTGTATAGTGGGCAACCAATTGTTCTTCTTGAGGAGAGGTTTATTGGCTATCCTAGTCTAAATTGGTTATTGAAAACATGCTAAACTTGGGTAAAAAGGGGGGGTTTTCTTTTAGTAAATGAAATCTGTAATTAAAAACACATAAAATGTGTGTAGTAAAATATTTTATGGTCTTTTTGATAATTGAAAGTGTGCTTTGGATTAAAGGGAATATAAGGAACAGACTCTCAGTGATGGGAACTCGGCTTTCCTTACTCTAATTGTAATATGGGAGATTAATCCTTCTGGGTCTAATTGAGAAACCCTAAGCAATCACTTAGGTCCAATGATTTAATTAATGCAGTTCACTTGAATCCCAGTTAATGGACATTTCTTAAAACATTGTTAAATACCACTCAGAATGTAAAGGGATAAATGATGCTCATGTACTCAATGGATTGCAATCGCAATCACAGAAATCCAATGGACAACTAACCACCAACAATAATTGATAACTAGGTGAACACAAGGAATCAAATCTAAAATATATATACTAATCAGCATAAGACAGCATCCGATCAAAATACATAGTCCAACCGAAAGATTTAAAATCTATAAACACAATTCACAGAACAGTAGAAACCTCTATGAAGGATGGACCATTAGTCACCTTAGGTCTACTTCAAAAATTTACCAAATTAATTTAATATAGTTACAATCTGGGTCGTATTCACTTTGAGGAACCGAAAAATGAAATTCAATCCTAGTAAAGAAATGTAAGCAACCTAAACAAAAAAGAAATATATTAATTTGAGGAATTTCTCGATAAATGTTATAAATTAAATTGAAATTAAAATACTTATTTTTTGATATTTTATATGAAAATGATTAAAAAGAATGATGGTGAAGGGAATGAAAATGAAACACACAAATAGACAATGGTAATAATCAATCCTCCAATTCAACAACACAGGCAATCATCACTTCAATAGATACAAGAGTTAAAATAATGAACTAAGAATTATAATTAAGCTTTAATCCAACAACCGAGCCACCTCGAATTGCTACAAAATAATTTTCTAAATTCCAACTTACTAACTACAACCAGAATAACAAAATGGAATTAAGGGTGATAAAAACCAATCCTTAATTGTAACTCTTAAATTCAAAATAGCAGAATTAAAGTTAGCAAGATATAATATGATTCAAGGTTCCAAGCTACATTAGAAAATCACAATATACTAACTCCAAAATCAATACAAATGTCATACCACAACATTATAATTGAAATTGAAGCTATAATCAGTCCATTATTAAATGTTAAACAATATTCTAGTCCCAATAATCTCCAAATATAATTAGATTAAACAATACAAATTATTTGAATAATTAGAAAAACTATCCTAAGACCTAGGAATTGTTAAACAATTAATGGATAGGAAATTAAAGTAACTAAAACTCCCCTTTGAAGACCCAAGCTCCTGCCATTGTTGTTGAATTAGAGAATTAGAGAATTCTAGCCATTGTTTGGCATTAAGAATGCCAAAATAAACTCCCTATCAAGAGCTGCCATGGAGGAAGAAAACTAAGAAGGTTGAAGATGAAATGGGAGGTATTGATGATATTGTGGAAGGAGAGTGAAGGTGGTGCGATGAAGATGAAAAATAGGGAAGAGCTTCTGCAGATGTGCAAACTACCGCTGGCTATGCAAAGGAGTCTAATGGGTAGGAAGATGAAAAATGAAGGTCATGGGAGATGGTAACAATGGTGAAGGATTTATGGATGGAAGATTGGAGGAATGATGGAGAGATGAAAAATGGATGAAGAAAGGGGTCTGGAGGTGTGCCGCAATTGGCCGTGTGTCATCTCTTAAAGTCCTCCGCTGGAACTGATGAAAATCCCTAAAAAAAACCGATGCGGATGAAAGAAAATGGTGTGCTGTACTTGTTGGTCCCTTTCTGCCATTTCCAAATTTTAGGTCCTTCTCTACCATTTCAGAATTTCAAATTTGCTTTAGCTTTGGTCCTTCTCTGGCATTTCAAAATTCCAGGTCGTTCTCTGCCATTAATTTGGATCATGTTATTTTTTTCTTTTCTTTTTCCTTTCTTTCTTTTCTTTTTTTTTGGAATTTATCTTTTGATCCCAAATTCTTCCAAGGGTACCTACAATGAAAATTGACATTGAGTATCATCAAAAGTCCTAAAAATAAATTATTTAACAAATAATTAGCTTTAATTTCATATAATTGCATCTAATCATAATTAATGGAATTAAACTAAATAAAAGCCCAAAAATAGCACAAAATCCCTTAAAATGCTACAAATTCACTTGATAAAATCTTATTAATTCACATAACAGTAGAAACCTCTAAATCTAGAAATATCTACAAATGTTCAAATGCAAGATTAGACTAAGAATACTCCCCAATGAATCCCAGAGCTCAAGCCTTGTTCTCCATCACCAAGAGGCTAAGGTTTTAGCTTCTCATAGCTTCCCGGATGCATCTACAATAACAGCGGTTTTCTGCCATGGGGGAGGTGAAGATGAAGATGGAAGTGTAAAGGAAAGAGTGATGAAGGAGGGTTGGATGGCTGGGAATTGTGGGAGATAGAGGAAAATGTTGGACAAGATGGAAGGGGAATGAGTAGAGCTTGGTGGCTGCTTCAAAGAGAGAGTACTGGCTTTCAAATGATTCTCCAAATTTGTAGAATTCCCTGATTTTGTGGTGCCTCCCCCTTTTGGTATGCAGAAGGCTACTGACCTAATCCAAAACGCATAGCTGCATTTTCAGAATTAGGTCGCGACTTAACCAGTCTTAGGTTGCAACCGCATTAAAATAGGTCGTGACATATTAGGTCAACACAGCCTCTGAAGTTGCATCAAGGTCACAACCTATTATTTTTGGTCACGACTAAATAGGCCCATTGGCATTCTACTTGCAGATTTTCTTCCCTTCAATGAACTCTACCTCCTTCCAACTCATCCTTGGGCTTGAGTGTCTCCTTCACATGCCGGCAATAGAAGTAGAGAGCCTTGTTAAGGAATCAAACATTGATACTCGAAGACATGTACAACTTAAAGAGATAATTCACTCATTTTCCCCTTTGTTTGAGTAATTTTACAATCCATGGGTCGAAATAGGCAAAACAGGTTCAATGTCATACAAAATAGGGTAAAAGAGTTACAGAATGCCCAAAACTAGGTAGGAAAACCATGTAAATATTAGTGTTTATTAGTAGGGTTGCAGCAAAGGAAGGCGAATTAATGGTAATGAGAAGATAGGGGGATTTAAAATGGTTTAAATCAAAACGCATAGGGTGGAAATGAAAAACTCTCAGGGTTTTGCTGCAATGATCGCATCCTGAGAGGAATAACAAAAGAAGGGAGTGGAGTTGGCCACAGTGAAATAAATATCTCATTGCCGTAAACCGCAGCTAATGGAAAAAACCAAGAGAAGGAGGTATATCACCATGGTGAAAGAATTACTTGGCCTCAGCGAAACATACCTAAGACATAAGTGACAAATGGTGAGGACATAGTTGTGGCAAAATCAGAAGTTGACTACGACGACTCATACTTGAGATAGCAAGGCTAACAGAAGGAAGCACATCTCTGTGGTGAAGCTGTTACTTGGTTGCAGTGAAATGTACTTGAAAAGTAAGAAAAGAAAACAAAACAACTCACCAAGACATAAAGCTAGATACTTGGAGAAGTCTTAGTGCCTAGTTGATAATTGAACTTAATAAGAACACAAAAGTTTGGCAACAACAAGCATTATCTCCTCTTGAAAACATGCCAAATAACAAACTCCTCATGCACTTAAGCTCAACAAAATAAAAGCTAGAGACAAGAACAAAGGAGATATTATTGAATTGAAAAGCTACTATCTACTTACCTTCCTACTGATGTGTCCCCCCCCCACACTTAGCGAATTTACTAATGCATCAAGTCATACCATAAGCAATGATAAAGCAAGAGTAAATGTGCAAGTGAAGGAAAGGAACAACCAGAGAGTTACGAAGGCTTATGGTTCTCAGAAAGAGCTTTAGAAGATGGCCATTGACCTTCAATGTGGGTCCACCATGTTCATCCAGCAGATTGACCATCCCAAAATTATGCACTTTCATAACTAAATAAGGCCTATCTCATCAGTCATTGAATTTTCATAGTTTGAAGGTGAAACGGGCCTTAAATAGTAGCACCTTGTCTCCCTCCTTGAAGTTCTTCTTAAGGATGCCTCGGTCATGCACCAATTTTGTTTTCTCCTTGTAAAGTCTAGAATTTTCATATGCTTCTAGCCTTAATTCTTCCAGCTTCTAGAGTTGCAGCTTCCTTTCCAACCCTGAAGATTTTATGTCCATATTGCACTACTTGACTATCCAATCAGCCTTGTGTTCCAGCTCCACTGGTAAGTGGCAAGATTTGCCAAAGATCAGGTGGTAAGGAGACATTCCAATGGTGACTTATAGGTAGTTATAAGCCCACAGTGCTTCCTCTAAACGCAAGCTCCAATCCTTCTTGTATGGTTTAACCATCTTCTCCAGAATATGCTTCACCTCTCTGTTTGATGCTTCTGCTTGACCATTGGTTTGTGGATGGTATGTAGGGGAGGTTTTGTGAGTGACACTGAATTTTACAAAAAGTTGTTAATGACCCTATTACAAAAATGGGTGCCTCTATCACTCACTATGGCCTTAGGGATCCCGAGCCTATAGAAAATATTTGATTTTATAAATTTTGAAACCGCTTGAGCATAATCTTTTCTAGTAGGAACAACCTCTATCCATTTGGAAACATAATCTACGGCTAAAAGGATATACACAAAACCAAAGGATGGAGAAAAGGGACCCATAAAGTCAATAGCCCACGCATAAAAAATCTCATAGAATAAAAGATGATGTTGGGGCATTTCATGCCATTTCCCTAACCCCCTAAAGTGCTAACACTTTTCATATGAGCGACAAAACATGTAGGAATCTTTAAAAAGGTTTGGCAAAAAAAACCTGAGTCTAAAATTTTTCTAGATGTTCTCCTTGCACTAAAATGGCCACCACAAACCATGACATGTCAAGCTGAAAGTATCGCCTCGAATTCCTCACTTGGCACACACCTTCATACTACTTGGTCATTGCACATTCACCATAGATGAAGGGCATCCCATATGTAGTGGCAAGAATCATTTTAGATTTTTTGTGCCTACAGTTTAGACATAGATGGAGGGGTGAGTTCAGAAATGAGATAATTAACAATATGGGCATACCAGGGCTCTTTTGAAATCAAAGCACACAAAGCTGAATTTGAAAATGAATTGCAAATGAGTTCAGAAGGGTCTACCCCCTTTGTTTCATCTAGGAGCCTACTCAAATGGTCAGCTACTTGGTTAATGGTCCCTGGTCGATCCTTTACCTCAATATCAAACTCCTGAAGAAGCAAGGCTTACCTTATCAATCTTGGCTTAGATTGTGATTTCTTTAGCAAGTAACACATAGCTGCATGGTGTCATACCTTCCTTTTCTAGCTTTATCCTACATTAGATACCTTAACTAAATCATTTGAGACTATTACATAAACTAGAATTAGTCATCCAAATGAATTTCAAAATTTCTCTCCCGAGTTACTATTCACTTGGTAACTTCAAAATTTTGGCCAACTTTGAAAAATCATAACTAATTCTATAAAATTCAAAATCAAGTGATTCAAGTCTTTAAAGAAATATTATTCAATTAACTACAGGGAAAAAAAATACTCATTTAGCCAATTCCTTACTCAATCAACACAATTTATTATGTGAACATTCACTGTTCATTTGGTCTTTTTTCAATTTTCCAGATTTTTCCCTTAATTTGAGAGATCATGACTTTTTGCATACACATCCAAATTTGATTCATTTTATGGTTGGGATGTGTAGTATTGTTCCAAAAAATTTCAAGTCATTTGAACTTGGTTTGCCCTATTTCTCATTACCTTAAGTTAGGCCTTTAACAAGGGTGTTGGACCCTTTTCATTAATTCTAGCATGCTTTGTTCCTCTCTTTTCTTGCATAGAACATCATAAGATAATTATGTAGCATACTTGGCATATATATATACAGCACATATCACATACTTGATATGTGGGAGTTTAACATACATTCATCCAAAAGTTAACATAGGCAAGATGCAAGGACATGCTTCAACATGTACAATTTTTCTACAATATTTGGAAGCCACCCACCTAGTCTTGAACTTCCTTGCCTTTGCCCTTTGAACTTTGGCCTAGGGTGATTCATTGGAAAGAATAATATTTCAAAGAAACCCCAATAGAAAATAATTCTAACTAACACATCAATATGCATGATTGCAAATATGTAACATTAGCATATGCCATGAAAACATTAACAAAACCTTCCTCACATTAACATTCATTGCACAAGGCCAAGGCACATCAAGTTTTGCATAGCTACAACCATGCACAAGTAAGGGTTTACATGTCATAGGGCTACAACCCACATCAATCATGGACAAACAACATACACAACAATCAATAGCAATGTAAATGTAAAAGTTAGAGAAGTTGCTACCTTGATAACTTGACTTTCCAATTGACTTAGTAGCTTCCCACTTGCACTTTGCCAACTTTTCCTTGCAATTCACACTCCTACACAATTCATAATACTTTTGGAATTAATCACAAGCCATTTCCAAAGCATTATAACACTTAAAAATCCCTTAGACTTAATCTTGACAACTTAGGGTTTCCAACCTTCTAACTTTGCCAAAATTGATTCCAATACTTCCAAAATTATTTCCTCACTTTTACACTACACAATTTGGCCTTCTAAATCCATTAGAAGCATCCAAATTGACAAAATCACTCTCCTTCACAAAAAATCCATGCAGACCGAAATGTGACAGAAAATTTGCAAACATATGATTTTTCAACTTCTACCTTCATATGCATGCATAATCTTGTTCCTAGACAATTTTCCCATGATTATTTGCATCAAAACCTCCCTTTCCATGAAGATCAATTTTGTGCAGCCCCTCATGAGCTGTAACTTTGTGCCAAAAAATTCATACACAACTCAAACAAGCACAAAACAACTACCAATCAACTCCAAATCATGCATAGAGTTGATTCTTAGCATCTATTTCATCTAAATCACACTCTTTTTCATTTTCCTTTCTCAAAAACTAAAATCTATCAACTTCATAACAGCCCATACAACCAATTTTGAAGAAAAATAAATCAATAGAATTGGAGAGAAGAGCCTAAGGATCAAGAATATAGGAGATTTTAAGCTTGGAACATAGATTTACCTCGAGATTTGGCTTGAAATTTGATCTCATTGCTTCCTCTTCCTTCTCCACGCTTTTCCTCTCTATTTGGGGTGTCTTGCACAAAAATATGGCGGCTTGGAGAAGCTTTTAGACACTTATAAATTCTGCACATGTGTCTTAAGTCACGTGGGGCCCAATTCCATTGACAGAGCAACTTTACACTGATAAATTGTACTACATTGTCATAATATCTTCATTTCCTTTTCATCTTCACATAAGAAGAGCACAAGTGGCAAGATATGGATCACTCTTCTTACATTACAAAACTTTGAGTTTCCATAAAGTTAATTTATGGCACCAGAAATACTTTTTGGGAATTCCCTAATCACTTGACTAATTTAGGGTCATTAAAAATACCCAAAATTCATCTAATACTTCATGATTTTTCTCTCCTCAATTTGCTTTCTAGAATGCATTTAATCAATTTTTGAAGAAAACCCTAATTCAGTTTTTTTCCTGGCCTTTTTCTTTCCAATTTAGGAAACTGTTTTTGGCTTTCTCTTGGAAACAATTTTATAAATTACTAGAATTTCTAATCCATTTTTCCACCTTCTAAAATCAGTTATTTGTGGCCTTTGAATACTTTAAATAATTATATTTGACTAATTATTTATTAAATAGTCAAATATTAAATAACCTTTAAAATTCCCGTAAAGGTTATTTTTATCATTTTAACTTAAACTAGACCTCAATTATTGATTAGTGAATTTTTCTCTACCTTTTGGGGCTCTGCAAAATTTTCTAATATTTTGGTCAAACTTTGACCAAAATACCCTTTGACTTTTTAAAATTTACCAAAATACCATTACTTTTCCAAAATGATTGTTTTACCCTTACATTTTCTTTATTTTGAAAAATGACATTTTTAGCCGTACTTCCACATTTATTCTTTCCTTTCACTCTCTAGACCTTTAATTCCTCAGAAGCTGTTTGTTTAGCCTTCATTTTCAATTACAAAAAATTGAGGATATTACACTTGGTCAGCAAAGACAATCACATGAGAGTTCAACAAATAAGGTCTAAATTTTTAAAAAGCAAAAACTATGCCAAACAACTCTTTTTTAGTTGTGGTATAGTTCACTTGAGTTGGATCCAAAGTCTTTGAGGAGTAAGTAATAAGTCGTGAGAGTTTGCCTTCTTTTTACCTTAACATGGCTCCTACAGAAAGATTGGAAGCATTAGATGACAGATCAAATGGTAAACTCCAATTAGGGGCAATCAAGATAGGTGGAGAAACAAGTTTGGACTTTAATTCTTCAAATGCGACTCAACAAACACCATCAAAGTCAAAGTTTACATCATTTTGCAATAGATTAGAGATAGGAAAAGTGATTTTGCTAAAGTATTTGATAAACTACCTATAGAATCCTGTATGTCCTAAGAATGATTGTATGTCCTTAACACACAAAGGATAAGGCAAAGAAGAAATAACCTCAATCTTAGCCTTGTCAACCTCAATACCCTTACTTGAAATTAGGTGTCCTAGAACTATTCCTTCGTTGACCGTGAAATGGCATTTTCCAAAATTTAAAATTAGTTTCTTTTCAATGCACTTTTTCCAAAACTTTTTCAAGGTTAGCTAGACAATCATCAAAGGAACTACCATACATAGTAAAATCATCCATGAAGACCTCCATACATTCTTCTAAAAAATCACAAAAAATGGCCATCATGCATCACTGAAATGTTCCTAGTGCATTACATAATCCGAAAGGCATCCTTCGATAAACAAAGGTACCAAACAAGCATGTAAATGTGGGTTTTTCCTAGTCCTCTGGTGCAATTAGTACTTGAAAGTACCTAGAGAACCCATCTAGAAAACAAAAGTGAGATTTTCCACCTAACCTTTCAAGCATTTAGTCTATGAAGGGATGGGGGAAGTGATCTTTATGCATGGCATCATTCAATTTCCTATAGTTTATGCAAACATGCCAGGAATTCTTGATTCTTGTTCGTATAAGCTCATTTTTTTTCATTTTTTTTATCAAAGTAACCCCACTCTTTTTTGGAACAACATGGACAGGGCTAACCAACTCACTATCAAAAATCAGATAAATTATTTCAGCACTCAAAAGCTTATTGATTTCCTTTTTAACCTCGTCAAGAATAAGGTGGTTTAGCCATCTCTGGGATTGCCTCATAGGTTTAGAATCCTCGCTAAGCAATATCCTATGTTTGTAAATGGTCGGACTGATTCCAGGAATGTCTGCCAATATCCACCCTATCACCCTTTTTTGCTGCCAATGTCTCTCCTCCTTTAACTTAGACAGAGAATTAGCAATTATCACAAGGAGTTTCTTATCAAACTCAAGGAAAGCATACTTTAAATTAGTGGGCAAAGGCTTCAAATCAATCACAGGTGGTTGCAATACAGAAGGAATTAGCAGATGAAAGCTAATTATGCAAATCAAGAGAGAAAAGTTCACTTCCTTTTTGTTTAGTAGATGAAAGCTTAGGTGCCATACGGTTGACTTGACCATTTCCCTCCACTCCAAGCTTTGATTCAACCTGTGGTTGATGTACAATAGCAACTGCCTTGGACAGGGTCCCATGCATACATGCATTTTCACTGAATAACCATTCATCCAAATATTACATGGAATGAAAATAGTCAAAGGAAGCTAAATTAGGAGATGCAAGGGATGATGAATAATTATCAAGTTCGAAGTATCTCTGCATCTAATGGGACAATGGAGTAATTGAGAGTCGTCCATTTCCTTCGTCTACAAGCAAGGATGCTCTTTGTGATGAACTAGCCTCCACGATGTAAGAGTCACTTGAAACACAATCTAAAAGCCCTTCTCCCAGGGTGTCATTACTAACTATATATGGTATTGAACTAATGTGTGAGTCAATGGATGATATAGCAGTTGTATGTGGGATTGAAAGCATGCAATTAATAACCGTACATTTAAGGCATGTCATATCACCACCACATGAACGATAGAAAAAAGAATAAAGAGATGAAAAAGAAGAAACAGAAGCATCTTCATCACTAGAGTCAAATGAACAACTCTCAAAGCATGTGGATTCATCTTGTTCAATACATGCATAATCTAACAGGGAGTAATCGTCATAGGGGTGTTTTATGGCTTCATACATGTTAAAATGAATTTTATGATCACCAACCTCCATTATAATACTTCCTTCGTTCATGCTAATGATGGTATTAGCAGCCTTAAAGAGGGTCCAACTAAGATCAAGGTGGAGTCATGAACATTTTCAGTAGACATGTCGAGCACATAAAATCTGCTAGAGAAACTAGATGCTTGACCTTAACCAAAATGTCCTCTATGATGTCCTCAATATACCTAATAGTCCTATCAGCTAGTTGGAGTACAACAGTTGTGGACTTAAGGGTCTTGACTCCTCATGATGTGTAAATGTACTTAGCCATCACATTTATCGCTGCCCCTATGGTAACATTATTGATTCTCACTTCGACATTTTGAAAATTTTCCCTTGGAGGTAGAATCAAAAATACTTTTCCAAGGACTGCATTATAGGGTTCAACCCTGTGTCATTCTCTAAATCGAAGCCTTTCTGCTAATGTTCCAAACTAACTATGCTTCATGAAAGGCAAAGCTGAATTGAAAAGGGGGTTTATAGTGCTTTCAATCATGGTAAATATTAAGAGAAAATATACAAATGTACTTCTTTTTAGATTTTTGGGAAATAGTGATGCACTAAAATAATCATAGTTCAAATGATGGACAATTCCTCTTGAAAATTGGG
>QFDD01002775.1:0-19999 GCA_006871305.1 Vachellia collinsii | reverse complement strand
ATATATATATATATTTGATGATCAGCGTAGGGAAAAGCCAATACCTGGGTGATTTTCATTGATCAACTTCTCTGTCTCGATCTTTGAAATTGACTCGTTTCCACCGTAAATCCCACCAAAACCTTCCTCATCTGACCTTGTTGCATACCCTTCCCCAAAGGAATGAGACATCACATCCCTTCAAAAGCAATACGAATCAATTATAATACGCGCCAAACACACATACCGTGACACAACTATGATTGATCAAAAATGAAACAAGGAAGAAAAAGGAACAGACCCATGTTTTTCATTTGGGTTGTGCGGAGGCTTGTCCATCTCACGAGCACTATCGGGCTGGTTGGATACCGAGACGGATTGTACTTGCCGGAATCTTAAGAGAGAAGTTTGCCGACCAAAGTTGGAACAGGGGAAGGAAGGAGAAGGACCAGCTCGAACAGTCTTGATTGCGTGAAACATCATGTCGGATCTTAAAAACAATGGAGCCAAGTGGGGGCACTTTATATGCACCGATTGAACAGCCCCTAGAGTTTGGACACACAGAAGGGAGGCTAAGGATAGGGACAGCGACCGATTCAGATTCCTGATCTTTGGCAATATCTAGTACGTTCTATGTCCTCACACGTGGTGGGTTTCAGAGACACGCGTCGTTTGACAAAAGTTTTTTGGTCTTCCTACGTTCCACTGGGTTGAATGAAGGCCGTTATCGGGACGTAACGGTGAAGCGTGTTAGCTCACTGCACATGTAATATTAGTATATTATGACTACACTGGTATCAGATTATATGAGTGTGGAATGTGGATAACAAAATTAAAAGGAATTCAACCACCCTCTCGCTGTGTGATAGTGGTCATTGGTTGGTGATAGGTCAGGAGAAAATGATAGGATATAGGCCCACTACACTTGTAACTCGTTTGTTACCCGAATAATTTTGTTTTTCTGCTGGAAGAGCATAAGCTGAGTTTAGCGTTCGGGGTGCTAAGAATGAGTATGATATGATATTAGTTTGAAGGTTTTGTTTACTTGTCTGCGTGAATGTCATAGTATTCGTTTAAAAAAAAAAAAAAAAGAATGTCATAGTATTCAATGAAATGTTACGTGAAGAGCTCTCTTTCTCTTGGTTTCATGCCTTACTTGACTTTTTTTGCCAAAAAAAAACAACTATTTTGCCCATTGATCTCTTTTAAGATTTCTACTTGAATTTGCCATTAAAGAATTGAGAAATAAAAAAAGAAAGAAGAAAAATACGAAGAGTGTTATAAAAATAAGGAAGTTGAAGGATGAAAAGAGAAAATAGGAAGAAGAGATTGAGATAGAGAGAAAGTGTATCTTCTCATTTACATACATGTGTAAATGCTTAGTACATGATCCTTATTTATAGTGTTCAAGGCATTGATCACTATCCTTAAGAGTTACAAGGACATTAAGCAATTTAATGATATAATTGAAGGTTATAGAGAGCATATACTAAAGACCTTTTGATTTTGGAGGTTAAAGAATATAATGCATAAGGTTAAATTCTATAAATCATAAGAACATCCACATCACACATCATATTTTATGATAAGAAGAAAAAAATCATGATAAACAGAATCAATCAGGCTCTATCTATCCTCAAGCTCCTTTTTTTGCCATAATTTCTTCCCAGGTTGAACAATTCGCGTACAAATTATGAAGCTATTGGACCCGTTTACCCAACCAATCCCGATCCATAATACATAGAACAAAAATAAAAATAGAAGAATAAAAAATAATCTTGTTAATTATGCAGATAAGATTACTGGCTGTTGGTGCTCAGATGGGGTTATTAATCGAGGTGGGGCATTGCATTTGGTACTAACCGTCAATTCCTTCACATTCCCACCTGAAGCTAAGATATCTGCTCCACGGCGAAGATAGCGGCTCACGTTTTGTCTAACTTTTGATGTGGAAGTGTGTTTGGCAAACTGTTTGAGGGTCAAGAATGCATCTTGGGTTGAGGAACATGTTTGAAAGAGATTTGGGCCAAAATAAGGAGAAAAAAACTCATTCTACGTGGAAGATGTTTTAGGTTACGACCTTAACATTCTAAGACACGATCTAAAACATTTCAAGGCTCAACTTAGACATGAAAATTATAAGTCGCAATCTGAGACATTTCAAAATAATATAAATATATTATTTCATGAGATTCATTTTCTTATAAGTCATTTTTTATTAAAAGTCACTTTTACAACGGCTATTCAAATAAATTTTCATTTTTCAAAATATATTCTGATTAAAAATTATTTTCCCAACGGTTATCCAAACGGATCCAAAAATAATGGTTATCCAACAGTTATTCTGGCCAAAATTAGTTGTTCCTCTTTTAACCCAAAAATAACATCCTTATACTATACAAAAAGAATAAGAGGTTTTTCATAAAGATAAAAGGGAGAATTTGGGATAAATTCATCATTGTCATATTAAATGTAGAATGGGATTTGACTACTTGTAAAATTTGTGCAAAAGCTCAGATGAAATCTTAATTTGTATATTGTGAAGCCCACTTACTTTTGTATATTGGTCTTTTGCACATTTATTAAAACTCACTTGAATAAAATGAAACTTAAACTGCATATCATGAGAAGGGTAATTGCATACTGTAGAATCTCAATTGCATATCAGTTAAAATTTCATTTTACAATTAATTTGTTAATAAGAAATTTAACCCCAACTGTATCAGGATAAAAGGAGATATACGTTTGACTTTCAACAACACCCCAAAGCTTCGAGGGCACCGTAATCAGGATCAATATCGAGGGCACCGTGATAAAGCGATCATTTTGAAACTGATATTCTGCAGAACACTAATTAACATAAGAAACAATTTCATTTCTACCACCAAAACTAATTCTTTCCGTTGTATTATTTTGATATGCAAATACAATGTAATTGAGCATGCCTTGAAATTATCAGTTCAACGTTCATGATGAACGCTTCAGTTTATCAGCGAAATCAGCATCTACATCTACCACACTTTATTGCATGTTGTCTTATTTCCTCTAGTCTCACTCATGCCACTCTAAAAATCCAAATAAGCCATGCACAATAATTTAATGAGCATATTAATACACACGAGCTTTAGGAGGGAATGATTCGACTTCATCATCCAATGTATTCATGTGCACCGGCCTGTAATCTAAGCGGACCTTCTCATTCTCCCAATATCTGCAAATCAAATGCTCAAATATTAGTTAACAAAACAACGCATATGCATTGGGACAAACGCATTAAAAATATTTCCACTTTAGATCAAAGTTTCAATCATATATTATTCTACTTCAGTGTCTGATTCGTCAACAGATTGGCTGCTCAACAGCTCAATTGTTCTTTACCAAGAATAAGCTTAAATGCAATGGAAAAGAGCGAGGATCAAGGTTCCCACAAGTAAGACACAGACTGAATTCTCTTCAAGTACCTTGATACCCTTAGTATAGAATTTGAAAATGACTTACCCTAATGTGTGCTTCATCCAATTCTCGTCATCTCTTTTCTGCAGAATCAAACAAAGTATTCAGCTACCGTTATTCTTCATGTTGAAGAAAATCCAGACAAGAGATAGAAACTAAATCACTGACCGTAAAGTCCTCGCGGGCATGTGCTCCTCTACTCTCTTTCCTGGCTTCAGCCGAGTGCATGGTGATGCAGGCATTTATCAAAAGGTTTTCCAACTCAAAAGTCTCAATCAAGTCAGAGTTCCTGTAAATAAATAAAAAAAAAAAACTATCAAGCAGAATGTCTTGAATAGTAATATTGGCAATTCATGTAACACTTGCAAAATAAGTTTTACCATATCAGACTACGGTCCTTCAACTTCACATCATGAAAGCTCTCCCATGCTTTATCAATTAAATGACAACCTGCCAATCAGCAGGTGGAATTTAGAGGTGTCAGATAAATACTGAACGATCAAAAGCCTATACTGATCGAAAAAATTATATTTGATACTTCAAAGTACATGTTCCTGCAAATAAACGTACAAGTTTTGAAATAACATTCCAAATAAACCCCAGAGATTGACATCCAAATGTTCATTGCTTAACAAATGCAATCTTTAATTTTTAACTTAAGTGGCGTATTTTGCTGACTAACATCTTAGCATTTCTTTTTTTTCTAAACTAATATCCTAGTAAACATTTCTTCTTTTTCTAAACTAATATCCTAGTAAGCATTTCTTCTTTCCCTCCATCCCTTTCTCCTCTTCCCCATTGTATTCTGTTCTTCTCTCTTTGCCCAGCCAAACTAAGTCAGCAACAACCAAAGCCGGCCTCTGCACAATGCCCAGTCATGGGCGTGGGCTGATTTGCAGTCCCCATGTGAACCCCGAACAACTTGGTGTTCATAAGAGCCAAATCCCTTTCCTTGGTTGAATCTCTATTTACCCTTGCTTTGGCCCCTTGATTGAAGAAGCTATAATGTAGCTTTGAAGGGGAAATCCCAAGTTAAAATTAGTGTACAGAAGATTCCCCTCTTCTCAGTCTCAGACAAAAAAAGGACTTAAATCATAGGGAATTTCAGAATCAAAGGCCCACAAACCCAAGAAGCTTCTTCCCTAGGAAAATGGATATTTTCCCGCAATTGTTGCACTAATAACTACAATGATTTATTTCATTATATATATTCCGTGCTCCAGATAGTGCAAAATCAATATGCAACCGGGTAAAACATCTTTATCAGATCAATTATAACATCATCCTTAACAACATCTACTGACGTTATTCGGGGTTGATCAAATTTGATACAAAATGTTTACCTTCTTCTAATGTTTCCTGTGTACGGAACACAGCAGCATTATTTTGCATTACTCGTTGCATATTCAATCGAATATTTGAAGTTGGTAATGAACCATTTGAATTTCTCAGTTTGTCCAGCCATGCAATAGTTTTTTGGCCGGCAACCTTCTCCAGAGGCTTCTGTTTTGATCCTGCAAAATAGAATGTAAGAAGAATTTTTATTGCGATCATTTCAGTGCAAAAATCTCATTCATTAACTGAGGGGAAAGATCTTGCCTGGCCTTTGAATTTCTGCAACCCTATTTGCACAAGCTCTACCAAAAACAACAATGTCCAGAAGAGAATTAGCACCAAGCCTATTGGCACCATGAACTGAAGCACAGGCTGCTTCCCCAGCAGCCATCAGACCTGGTACTACTGCATCTGGATTGTCACCTTTAATAGTAACCACCTAATAAAATGATGGTAAGTCAAAATGTTTCCTCCAACTGCCCAACCAACAATAAAAATAAAGGGCACACAGCAAATCACAATGAGCAATATCATCCAATTTAAGTTTACTTCATTTTTATATTTTTAATGTTTATTTATTATTAATGTTTATTCATGATGGTAAGTCAATATGTTCCATGATTAATCTCATATTCCTCCCTTTTTGGACATACACTTTTATTTGAGCTCTATCAATCAACAACTGCTATGTCTAACTTAGTGCCACATCAGATGGCTTATTTTAGACTATTTGCTTTTAATCATACCTCTCCGTGATGGTTAGTGGGAATACCACCCATATTATAGTGCACAGTTGGCAAAACAGGAATAGGTTCCTTTGTAACATCCACACCAGCAAATATAGCAGCAGTTTCGGAGATACCAGGGAGCCTTTCTTTAAGCACATCGGGGGGCAAGTGATTTAAATGCAGATAGATGTGATCCTTCAGAGGTCCTGCAAATTTATTCAACCATCAATGTAAACATGTCCAACTTAAACAGAAGGAGCATGCCCTGAACATTCTAGGACCCAGTTTTGCAGCATTTTACATAAATAGATGTTTAAATATGAAAGATACTAATTGGATGGTATTTTTTTAACATATTTCCAAATATTTATACTGATACATATCTGGTTGTGAAAAAAAGACATACACAGTGGGTTAGGCCAGGATGGGTATCTTACCACCCAGACCCTTAGACCAGGCAGAATCTTAAAATACCCATAAGAGTCCCCACACCAGCTCAAGAAGGTTAATTATATGGGCAACCATAAGGTCTATTGCCCATTCCTACTCTAAAAGCATTCACTCTTTTTATTCACTTAGGAATAGACAAATGAAGAAAAAATTCCAACAAGGGGATTTAAAATGAAAACTAGCATACCTACACCACGACCTTCCCGGATCTCCATAGTCATTGATCTCGAAACAACATCTCTTGATGCAAGATCCTTTGCAGTAGGAGCATACCGTTCCATGAATCGCTCACCTTCACTATTCCTAAGAATCCCACCTTCTCCACGAGAACCTACAAGTCCAACAAGAAAATTAGAAACACTATTTCAACTTTGCTGGACACGGGTGTATCACTAGTAAAACGTATCAAGTGAGAAAGTAAACCACTAACCTTCTGTGATTAGGCAACCAGCTCCATATATACCTGTTGGATGAAATTGCACAAACTCCAAATCCTGCAAAATTTATACCAAGAAATTGTGAAGGATACCAGATACACTCAATAAGATAACAGCAACATGTTTTGGTGGAAAAATGAAGAAACCTCGAGTGGGAGCCCTGCACGTGCAACCATGGCATTACCATCTCCTGTGCATGTATGTGCTGAGGTGGCAGAAAAGTAGGCTCTACCATAACCCTGAAGAAAATTAGAAATATGACACACAAGTCACATCCATAACAAGGGCAGGAAGATAAGAATTTCACTGTCAAACATTCATATAAAATCATACTCCTGTGGCCAATATCGTTGATGCAGCTTGGAACCGATGTAATGTTCCGTCCTCCAGATTCAACGCAATTACTCCTTGGCAACTACCTAAATTTCCAATATAAAGAATTAGTTTACTTTGCCATAAATTCCAACACAAAGAAAACAAAATGTCCACTCTTCAGTTCAGCGTTTGAGGTTTTTTTTTTAAAAAAAAAACTGAATTTCCTTTGTGAACAATTTACATGGGAACTCTTGATTGAAGAAGAAAAGTTGAGCTTATAGATATAATATGTTGAGTAAATGATGATTTCAAGAAATTGAGCCTATAGAATGTCTATTTCATCTAGCACTGTATGGGCATTATTGCCGATAAACTCTTTTACCCCCTAATTGCCAGTATATGACTGCTGAGACTTTGTTCAATTAATTGATTGCAGATTTTTCTGACTCAGAAGTATGTCATTCATTCTATCCAACAACTTACCATCACTATTCATTAAAAGATCCAATGCAAAATATTCCACAAAAAATTGAGTATTATGTCTCATAGCCTGGCCATAGAGTGTGTGCAATAAAGCATGTCCAGTTCGATCAGCAGCACATGCACAACGGTATGCCTGCCCACCTGTGCCACAACAGCATAAGGAAATTAAATTGCAAACCTTTTTTAGAAGAAGAACAAACCATTCCTGCTCCAGAATCTGCACTCACCTTTTCCAAAGTTCAGGCTTTGACCACCAAATGCACGCTGGTATATCCTTCCATCCTCAGTTCGGGAAAATGGTAATCCATAATTCTCAAGCTCAATGACAGCTTTTGGTGCCTCTCTGCACATATATTGGATGGCATCTTGATCTCCTGTACATCACAGTTTGCAAGCATGCACATTGAAACACATTATGTTGGTTCAGTGGTACTCAAGCTAGCATAAGGACCTAAGAAGCCTGTAGACTTTTGGCAAATGCAATGTAGCTGCTCTTGCTGGAAAACATGCACAAAAAATACATTCTCCCACCAACACATTCAACAATGAAATGGAAGCAATTCAACATATCATAACTTTCATCATAGCAAACTTTTGGGCTTATCTTATTAAAATTTTGCATGGCAAATCGATAGAAGATTTGAGATTGGAAAGTTCTGTACCTAGCCAGTCACTTCCCTTGACTGTGTCATACATGTGCCACCTCCAGTCATCCTCGGTCATATTTCCCAGTGCAGCATTTATGCCACCCTATAAAAATTAAAATTTCATTGAGCATGGCCTATTGGTTGGGTCAAAATAATTTGAATACATTGGTGTGTCACAGGATACTTCATAATCATGAACCAGCTGAAGAAGCTGGAAGAATTCGAGGATATAGCATAACCCCAGACTTTATTGTTGTTTTGAGAAAGTCAGCAATAATGTGTCAAACAAAGATGAAATTGGTGATGTCGCAATTACCCAGAAAAAATGGGATAAATAAGACAAACAACTGAACAAGCCTGTTAAAGCAAAATGTAAGGTCTGATTTATACAAAGGCTAAATAATAAATATTACATCAACGTTATATGAAACTGCTGGAACTGATATAGATAAAGATCAATAAAACTGGGGGGGGGGAGTTACAACTGGATATTAATCTATTTGAACAAGACATGAAATATGAATAACTTGATGGGTAGGATCATCCAAAAATATATCTAGAACATAACGAAATAACTGCTACACATACAGATCACTTATGTCATGGAAGAACCCACCGAAAGACTGTACATTAGCGGGAAGGCTAGAGGGTGAATGGATTCAAGTTACAGATATGAAACTAAACAAAAGATATAATACCAATAGCATGTAGTCCTTACACTAATGCATATAAAACGTATAATGGTTTGACATACGGGACTATCGATAGCTAGAAATTTGAACGTATCAAACCTGAGCCGCAACAGTATGTGAACGAGTTGGGAAAAGCTTAGTAATGCAAGCAGTATTGAATCCATGCTCCGAGAGTCCAATAGCAGCTCTCAACCCTGCACCCCCGGCGCCTACAACGATCGCATCATAAGTATGATCTACCACAGTGTACGAGGAGTTTCCCCCAGTCTGCAAAAGCAAAAGTAGGCGTATTCAGTAAAATGCAACTCTGTTAAGAAACAAGGCAAAGTTTGCTTCTGTCTAAATCAATCAAGGTTGGACAGGAGTTCCAAAAACCAGCCAGTTACGAACTGAGCAGCTGAGAGGTAGGAATTTCAACGATGCTACAAATTCCACGACGTAGAGAACAAGAAACAGGAATAAACTACAAAATATAATACAAAAACTATAATTTGAACTCAAAGCGAGCATGCAAGAAAAGTGCTGATATGAATCAAAATTCGAGTCAAGTCCGCATAGACCAAAACGGAAAATGATCAGACGGGTAAAATGCGTCCAGGACAATTTGCTTGGCCATTCAACTAAGGATAGTAAAAACGAAAACAAAAGTTACAAAGGAGAAACGGAGGAAGGATGGGTACCCAAAAAATCCAAGAAAATAAAACTCAATAATTTAACAACATCCAAAACCTAAGATTGGTAAGACTGGCAATGATCGACGAAGAAAGGGATCGTACAGAGAAAAATCTAGAAATGTGAGATCGAAGAGAGCCATTGGGAATCGATCTCTTGGAAGCTGGTACGCGAAGACCACGAGCAACGCACCGCCACATTTCCTTTAACACAATCGCTCCACGACCCCGAGATGGCGTTCTGAATCTTTATATGTACGTGTGCCTCCCCCGCGACCCTCTTGGCTAACTTTTCTCTCTCACCGTGGCTTACTCGCGCCACTCTTTTAATAACTAACTCAGTTGATGCCTTCCGAATTATGAAGCACGGCGGCGGATGGGAGTGGCAAAACACAACAAATAACGGAGGCGAATTTATATATTGAAAATGATAGTGAGAAAAAAAATTGATTTTAAATTAATTCTGGCGAAAAATGACAATGAAGATAGGCAGCAGCAGCACGAGTTATTTACTTACTATGAAAGATGAGAATGAGAAATGGGCAAAAAAAAAAATAGAAGTCTTTACTGTAAGATTTGTCTGCGCTGTCCGCGGGGAAGCCAGAAACGAGGAATAGAGCTAGGGAGACGTAAAAGAACAAAAGAAGACCACGTGGCAGCGCTGGAGCGAGTTGACAGCTTGGAAAGAGGAGGACTCTTCGGTGCTCTCTCTGCCACGTCATATCGGATGGAGCCATAACTCACCCGGCCACGTTGCCTTCAGATCCACCGCGAGCTTCCAAATTCCTCCAGCCCAGAATCTTTTGTCCATGACCGACCCCATAAGATATGGTTGCATTTTTCCCCTCAACAAATTATGCAAAATCAGTTATAATTAAAAAAATAGCTAATGAACTTATTTGTCAACCACTTTCAAAATAACTTTCATGTAAGTTAAAACAAAACTTCCTTCATATACTTACCTCGAATTATGTAGAATCATTTTTTAAAAATTAATTTTAAACAAATCAAATATCCTTCGTCCCAAATTGGAACAAATACTCAATGGAAAGTTAGAGACTTCATTATTTATGGGCCAATCATGAAGGGATGAGTGGATTATATTTAGTTATAGCGTTAAAAAAGTATATTCACATAAGTTAAGATACAAATTTTTTTATATATTTACCTAATAGACTATAAATCATATTAAAAAATAATTTTTTCTACTAATCTTAATCTAAATAGGTATGGAGACACAGAACTTTGGGTTTTGTTGGGAATAAGAATTTGAGGGTCAAGCTTAGGCCATAAAAAGTGGAGGCCTGGTCATGCTTAGGCCATAAAAGGTGGAGGCCTGGTCATATTTGTTTAAAAAAAAAATGTGGGGGGAATCTCTTACCCCAAGATATATGTCGACGCAAACCTGCATTCTTCTCATTTGCGGGAGCATGATTGTAACTGGAACAATATCGTAGATTCCTGGCCGTTAATGATTAACCTCGTTATATGTTCGTGATATAAATTTAGTGGTTCAGTGAGTGCACATATAATAATAAGTAGCATGTTCCTATTGCAGGGCATCACACTTGCTCCGAGACTTGGGGTAAAAATAAAATGATACAGATGAATTGCATAGATTAAAGAATTAATCAACTAAAATTTTAAAGGAATTTGTCTATAAATCATTAGTTATAAAAGGTTATGCAAAAGTTAATCAGATTTTTACAACTCAACTGTATTCCATTCTGAATACTTAACACAAGTTAACACTTGTAAAAAAAAAACTTTTTAATTCACCAACTTTTGAAATAACTGAATACAACTGGGTTTATAAATAAGAAAACTTACTAACATTAATATGACTCAAAATATCAAAAAAATAATATCATAAATATTTTGTCTCCAATAGATTTTACAAAATAATATCATTTAATAGATATCCAAATGATTTATTCAAAAAAAATTATAATAAATCTAAAAACTAAATTAATAAATAAAACATAAAGTATCTAAAATAAAAACTATTAATCTTCATCATATCTCAGCTTAGAGCTGGTAATGTGGGCCAACCCGCAGGGTGCGGATTGGCCCGTCACGGGACAGGCTCAAAAGACCCGCCTACATATGGGTTGTGATTTTCCCAACCCAACCCGCAATTGCGGGTTGGCGGGCTAGCTCGCCAGCCCGCCACTTTTTTTAAAAATTTTTTTTTACTTTTTTTTATATTTTTCTTATTCATAATATTTTTTTAGCTTACGCTTAAAATATCTTTTTTATTTGTTTCAATACCTTAAATAATTTTTTTTTCATAAATTTAATTAATAAAAATACATCATAACTTGAACATAAAAAATCTAATTCAAATTTTATATAATACAACTTAAAGATATATAATGCACTTTATAAGATTGGATTTAAACTAAATATAAACTAATCAAATGATCAATTGACATACAATATTAATTAGGTTTACATTATGATTAGATGTTATCCACATATCTTTTATAAAACAATTTTATTTTTTAAAAATTTTAAAAAAAAAAAAGTTGGCTGGCTAACCCGCGGGTTGGTAGGTTGAGCCCACCGCGGGCCGGGCTCAAAATACCCGCTTACATATGGGTTGTGATTTTTCCAACCCAACCCACCATGAGTTAGCGGGTTATGCCCATATTACCGGCTCTATCTCAGCTCTTGAATCTTCATCATTCTCTTCTCCTTTTAAAAGATTCACCCTCGAATCTTCACTACGTGCTTTTCCTTTATTCTTGAAGGATCTCCCTATGTGGAGTTGATTTTCATAAGATTGAATTGGATTGAGAGGAACCAATTTCACCTTGTTGCCATTATGTTGAAAGAAGAATTGATTTTTATAACCATTATGTTGAGTTCTTTTATCAAATTGATATGGACAACCTAATAAGATATGGCTAGCCGTCATGAGTACCATATCGTATAATATCTTATTTGATATCTTCTAATAGAGAAAGAGGGTAGCACTTGTTTAATTATGCATGCAGTTCCACTGTCATTGAGTCATTGCATAATATATGGTTTAAAGTGCTTAAAGGGAGGGAGATTTAATTTTTCAACAAGCAGAGTGCTATCTAGATTTGTGCAACTTCCTCCATCAATGACCACGCTGCATATTTTATTTTGAACAACACTCCTAGTAAGAAAAATATGCCCACGTTACTCTTTCTCATAATCTTTTTTTTGATTGTATATTTAGAGCACAGGTTGTCATTAGAAATTCCCTATGCTGAACTCATTCTATAACATCTTCTAATTGTGGCATATTATCATTACTTTCATTTGAGCCCTTACTTTCACACCCTCCATTCTCAAGAATGAATATTGTCTTCTTATTCAGGTATTGAGATTTCATGTACCCAATTCCTTGACACTCAAAGCAACGAATCTCATTATATTCAAACAAAATTTTTTTGTTATAATTACCTTTAGTGATAATGCCCTTTAATTTATGCTCATCCATTTGCTCGATTGTAGGCCTAAATTCTTTTTTGATATCACTAGCACATCTAGCCTCCAATCTTTTTTTAATTTCAGAGGCATTATGCACAAGTTCTTTTTATCTATAAAGTGATACATCTCATCCTCATCTCTAATTTTAGGACGTACGTCATCTATATAACAATTCATAGTGGTCTTCTTATCTTCTTCTATCTCAGCTTTTATCATTATGAATTCCATCTCATGGTCATATGCTGCTGCGCTCATAGAGCCTTTGATAGATACGTTGTAGTTTACACTTAATCTCATTATAATAATACTTGAAACAAATTGATTTCTCACAGAAGCCTTTAACTTTTTCTAAGTTTGAATTGGGCTTTCCAAAAGTCATCCGTTTAATCTGTAATCGATCACACCAAATACCAGCATAATCAGTAAATTCAAACGCAGCTAGTTTTACCTTTTTCTTCTCAGGATAATCATAAAGTTTGAAAACTTGTTCCACTTTTCGTTCTCATTCAAGGTATTTATCTAGGTTAGGTTCTCCTGAAAATGAAGGAATATTTACTTTGACTCTTAAATTATCTTCTCTATTAAAGTAATGCTTTTCCTTCATTGATCTTCGATAATCGTATTTGTACGTCTTATCTTCATATTTCAAACGTGTAGAATTAGATAATGTTATGTGTTCATTTATCATTTTTAAATTAAGCTTTTGAAATTATTATCTTCTAGCA
Organism: Vachellia collinsii; assembly: GCA_006871305.1. Classification (NCBI taxonomy): domain Eukaryota; kingdom Viridiplantae; phylum Streptophyta; class Magnoliopsida; order Fabales; family Fabaceae; genus Vachellia; species Vachellia collinsii. The sequence goes on along the minus strand of QFDD01002775.1, from coordinate 6,619 downwards.
TTTATGAATGAATTAAATTCTCTGAAAGTGACTGATCGTGAGTGTTCATACCAGGAAACTTATTAACTCTAATATGATTTAAAATATAAAAAAAAACAATATCCTAAATATTCTATCTCCAACAGATTTTATAAGATAATATCATATAATAGATATCTAAATGATTTATTTTAAAAATATATATTAAATTTAAAAACTAAATTAATAAATAAAACATAAAATATCTAAAATAAAAACTATCAATCTCCATCACAAAACCTTTTATGGCTTGCAAAAATAACATGATAAGTCACACACAAAAAAGATAAAACCAATCAAGATATCACATGTATATACACGCACACATACACCAAAGGCCAGATTTAAAGTTTATAACAATATGGTACTGATTAAGCTTAAACATACTGGCTCGCAGGTCCTGCTGGTGCAGGGGAGGAATACTTATGCATATATATGTATATATATTCACTCATGCATATGCATGTTTCGTAACTTCATTTGTTTTTTTAAAGTCTGTCCTTCTCGCTGACTTGTGATACAGACCATAGTCTACAGAGATATGGATATATATGAAGGCAAACGCGCGCGACCAAATCAAAGACGTTGGACTGTGATGGGCAAGCCTCTGGGAAAATAGACGAAAGGGTACACAAAAGCTTGATCGTCTTCAGCCAATTCCCATTGATAGCTGAGGATGAGGTGGTGGATGAAAATCGCCGTTTCGAGTTTCGCTAACTCCGATCCCGAGCAGTATCTCCCCCCTCCCCCGAACGGCATGAAGTCATTACTCGTCCCTATGCTGCCTCCACGAATCCCATTGTTCTGCACGGTAAGTAAATCATTTATCACATACAATAAATGAAGAGAGAGAGAGCGAGAGAGTCCACAAGTCTGTCTATGGATATTGAAAGTAGCAAAACTCATGAGAAAGAGAGACTCAAAGGCCAATATCAAACAACCTGAGTCTGAGGGTATATTGATAATGTTAGATTTGGTTTTAGGACTTCAATTGCTAATTTATGGTGCCAGTGTCTATATTACAAGGTACGCACGTAGCATCTGTCACCTTCATCTTGTTCTATCCTCCTCGTTATAGTTGGGTCCCTTCCCCCTTGGCAATTCGTGCCATCTATCAACTCTCGAGCTGATCTTTTTTATTTTTTTCTTTGTGCAAACAAATAGTAAGCAATAAATTGGCGTGTATATATTAATTAAATAATAAATTGGGGTTTGGACCAGAAAGAAGATAATGTAAGTGCAAGTGCAAGAGAGAAGCCCACTTCCACATGGGCATTAATAATGTAGGAAGAAGCTAGGTAATTAGATAGGCCCTGACCACGCGTTCCAACGGAGCAAATATGATATGATCATCGATCGTCTGTGTGGGGGACACCATCTGTTTGCTCCTCGATCATGACAGTTCATCTCCACAACATATCCTTCGAAGGTTTTTTCAGTCAGATACGTGGACAGTGCAAAAAATTCAATTAAATGCTACACTTTTAAAAATATTTAGTCAAATGTTACAGTCAAACTCGTTCAACAGGTGAACAAGTTTAAATTTGTACTGAACTCATTTATCTGTTAAACGATTTCAGTACAACTTTTTTTTTAATTAAAAAATCCCCACCTGTTGAACGAGTTTGGGAATACATTTTTTTTTTTAATTTAAAACCCCCAAACTCGTTCAATGGTTGAACGAGTTTGGGGCTTTTAAATTAACAAAAAAAAATATCCCCAAACTCGTTCAACTGGTGAATGAGTTTGGGGATTTTTTAATAAAAAAATAAAAAGTTGTACTGAAATGAGTTTAGTATAAATTTGAACTTGTTCATATGTTGAATAAGTTTGACTGTAGCATTTGATTAAATATTTTTAAAAGTGTAGGATTTGACTGAATTTTTTGCACTGTTCATGTATCTGGCTGAAAAAAGCATCCTTCGAAATCATAATATGGACACTTACCCCTGACGACGTACGGCTTCAACGGAGATGGCCACTACTGTTACTAGTTGGTCCCAAACTTGATCTCTCTCTCTGATCTCTATAGGCCCCAAACCCGATATAAAAAGCTACGGTATAATCGTCCCTAACTAGCTTGGACTGGGTCGGTAGCATTTGTGTGTGTATGCTGTACATTGTACGATGTCATTTTAAACAATTACTTCATTGCTGGTTGCTTCCTCCACATTTTCCTGATCCATGTATTGTGAGGGGCTGGAAGATGAAAACGACGGATACTGACGGCTCCGTTTAATAATGAATGCAGAGCCGTGACGAAAATGTCTTGTTTTTGGAATGGGGATGGTATGACTAAAAGTCAACATGAATGAATGATGAGTTGGTCAAGGACGCTTTCACCCTGTCAAGGCCATACATTTACATTGTAGTGCCTTTATGTTGTCTGAAAATCCTGCTATATGTTTTGGAATGGAACATGACGAGGGTTATGATTACATGCAAAACGTTAAACGACATTTTTAGCGAAATCCCCAATATTAATTCCACGGTCTTTATGTTGACTACCGTACCATTGGCTTACAAAACTGTACTGAGTGTTTGACCGCCCACAGACAGTGAGGCAGCAGTGTGATGGTGGGACCCGCACATAAGTTTCCATTTAACTACTTGAAGGAAAAGTTGGTAGTTCCTCCATATTTTATATAATGCATATATGTATGCATGCCATTAGGAACTGGGAACTACTTAAATTTGATTAATGCGTGCATGGAGGATTCAGTGCACCTTGAAGATCTTGGCATTTTACTTTTAATTAAACTTCTTAATAGTCTTAAGGAGTAAGATTAATGATAATATAAGAACTCACCTGCCATCTCCATGGATCGAAGATTTGAGGGTGGTCAAAATGTGAAGGATCCATATGAACAGCGGCAAGCACCGGAAGGACTTTCCACCCACGTGGAATGTCATAACCTTTCAAACGCAAACAAAAATGCTTAATATTCTTGTATATATAAACCTAAAGGTATTGGATCTATTTATTTATGCTGGCTTTTCTTTTTTCTTCAACTCCATTAATACCAATCCTTCCCTGCTCTTTTTCTGTAAAAGAAAATTTTCTCCTGTTTTTTAACACCTACCTTTGTACCGAATATCCTTGATGGCCTTTCTGTGAAGATATCTTACAACATTTCCTAGCCGAAGTGTTTCGTTGACCACCTTCAGAGGACGAAGAGGGAGTTTATTTTAATGGGGCTACGAAACGCAAGATTATAAAATAAAGAGAATAAAAGAAAAGAAAAGAAAATTATTTTTCTTTGTCATCTCTTGTGTCTTACCCAGTGGGTAAACTCCATACGTCTGTAGTCATCCCAGGTCAGTTCCACCTCACCTGCTTCCCTTTTGGATCTGGCAATTTCTCTGTGTTCTTCCTATTATTTTTTTTCCCGAAAAATAAAAGTGAATTCAGTAGGGAAAAACAAATCCCAGATTTTCATATGCCACACATTACATCGTTGCACTTGCTTACCCTTAACTGTTGGATAGCTCGAGGACAAGCTGGTAAAAAGTGAAGTGCAAGAGATATGGCTACGGATGAAGTTTCATGGCCAGCAAAAAGCAGGCTCAGAATCAGATCAAGAATTTGTTCTGACGTCAGGTTTGAATTCCTTAAGACCCAGCCCAAAAGGTCATGATCCCAGCCTTCATTACCCTCTTTGATGTTTTGATTTCTTTCCTCCATTTTCTTCCCTATCAACTCCAGAATGGTGAACCTAGACTGCAATCATGAAACAAAAAAACAATATCAAAAGCTAGTTTAATTAATGGAAACTTAATATGGTTCTCTAAATAATTATGGATGGATTATAACCTGTAATGCCTTCCGGTAAGCCGTTCCGGGAAAGTTCAAAGGCGCGGAAACCACCCCCTTCATGAAAGTGGCGTATGCTTTCTTCAACGCCTCTGACTCAGGATCATCAGGTTCGAGGTTCAAGATATTCTTCACCATCAAGTCGAAGGTGAACTGTAATTTTTTTTTTCAAAAAAAGTATGAAAACTTGTTACTGTCCCACCAGAAATCACAAAAACCAGCCTGAAATTTTTACCTTCTTGGCTTCTTCTTGAGCAGAAAATTTATGATTCTGCTTCCACGAGTTAAGAACAAGCAGGGCATACTTCTCCACGTCTTTCAAAATGGTTGTTCTGAGCATGGCATGACTCATAAAGTTGATTGATATGCCTCTCATCTCTTTATGCATGTCACCCCCGATGACCAACATAGACCATTTCCCTAGTATACCGCCCATGCTTTTTGGGTAGCTAGATTCGAACAGTTTCCCTTCGTTGTTGAGTATGAACTTATTGAGCTCTGCGTCTGCTGATACAATCGCTGGCCCCCCAAACAATGAAGACTTGAAGATTTTACCATATCTACACAGAACAAGACACGCTTTAATTTCGGAGTCATCTGTGTGAAACAGAGCATTGAATATATAGTTTGCTTTTGATGATTTTACCTTGCTATGTGCTGTTCCATGAATTCTCCTATTGTCGTAGCAGGGTGTGGCTTCAAATACCAAATAGTTTGCCCAACAAGAGGCCATCCCATTTCGCCTGGGGGAAGATTAAGCTTGGGTTGCTTTCTTCTGAAGAGAATGATAAGAGGGAGAGCTAAGATGAGAGAAAGAAGCCATAGATTGAGGTGTGAATCGGACGTGAACATTGTTTTTTTTTTTTATTTGTCTGATTCTGTCGTGCTGATTTATATTTGTAATTGATGTATGGGTGGAAAGTGAAACAGAAAGACGTGTTTGCAGCTTCTTATAAGTTGAGAAAGTAAGGCTTAATTTTATGCTCCCGACGAAGAGTTTCCATTTCGTGGTTGTAACAAAATGCCTAAATTTTATAAGTTTCTCCTCTGTCGCTAAGCGATAACAGCTGAAAGTGGCAAAATCGGCTTCACGGCGATAAAAAGGTGTAATCCACTTTGATTCGTACATAAATGTATATGTGGCTCCCTCCTATATGTATAAATTGTCGTTCCCGTGACATGCATATATTACTTGCCATATATAAATTAACATATATACCTATAAACATGTAGTTTTAAATATATCAAATTCTCCAGCTTCGTGTTCAGTTACATACGTGTACACACACGTTTATATATATATATATATATATTGCACTAGCATGCAATTCATGTAATACCATTAGCCGGTAAAACAATATTTCCCTCCTTCCCTATATTAGCAATAGTGCAATACAACATATAAATATGTAGAACTAAAATATCAACAAAATGCATAGCATGTATGATGAACACAAACAATTATGCTAGACCAAGAAATTGAAATTTTGTATACACTGCATTCGAAATTGTGTTTGCTGGGAATTAACAAGAGTTCAATTCTTAAATGGTTCTTTAATTAATAATATAGTTTAGATGAAAAAGAATTTGGTGGTGCATCAAGGAAAAACAGTGTCCCCTGATAAAGTAGTCAAGGAGGCAAAAGAAGGCTACTTATCCTTCTCCAAACTCATATTTGACTATAAGGATTGTCATTTTTTCATTTTCCTGTTAAGTACTTAAGTCCCCAACTTCTGCATCTCCAAACAGTGATCTGAAGGGATGGGTCCTAATGCTCATAGAGGTCAAAAAAATGAATTCAACTTACACTACTAAAAAACAGCTTATTTCCGACGGAATTAGTCACGGAAAAATATTCGGTGGCAATTTCTGACGGAAATTTTCCGTGGCAAAATTAGCCACGGAAAAATATTCCGTGGCAATTTTCGATGGAATTTCCGTCAGAAATTTTCCGTGGCTAATTTAATTAATTAATTATAATAAGTATAATTTTATTAATTAATTATTAATTTCAATTTTAAATTTTTTATTTATTATTCTTATTTATTATTATTTAATATTAAATCTTAATTAATATGTTAATTAAAATCAATATTAAAATATTATAAATAATATTTATTTTATATGTAATAATTTTTATTAATTAATTATTAATTTCAATTTTATATTTTTTATTCTTATTTATTTTATTAATATATAAATTAAAATCAATGTTAAATATAAAAATATTAGAAATAATATTTATTTTATTTGTAATAATTTTATATTAAAATTAATATTTTTTAAAATAATAAAAATTATGAAATTAATAATCATATAAATATTATATATAAATAATTTATTATCAGTATAATATTATATATATATATATATATTTAAATATGCGTTTACAAAATACAAGGTTTTCGCAGCTCAACTGGCAAGGGATCACGCGTGTGCACAGGTGGTCAGGGGTTCGAATCCTGGAAGAAGTAAAATTGAGACTTTATCAGGTGGCGACATGTGGTGGCTGTAGGAGGTGACACGTGGTAAGGCCTAGCTGTGAGGTGGCGATTGATGGAGGTGTCACGTGGCATGGGCCCGAGTGAGGTGGCGGTTGACGGAGGTGCCACGTGGCATTATTATTTATTTAAAAAAAAAAGAAATTTGCCACGGAAAATTCCGTGGCAAATTTTGCGACGGAATATTCCGTCGGTAATTTCTGACGGAATGAAAATTCCGTCGGTAAATGTTTTGTGACGGTGAAATTTGCCACAAAATGAATTCCGTCGGAAAGTCATTCCGTGG
>QFDD01002774.1:0-19561 GCA_006871305.1 Vachellia collinsii | reverse complement strand
CCTGGAGACAGTCATGTCACGACCTGGAGACATTTAGGTCGCGACCTGGTTACAGTCATGTCACGACCTAAGGTAACTGCGGGACATGTTCTGGAAATACATAAAAGTCGCGACATAATAGTGGCAGAGGGCTCCTATGATTATTATTAGCTCTTGATGAACTTGTGGCTCCTTCTATACTCCATTTTGGGTCTTGAAATCTCCTCCAAATGCCTACAAATAAAGGTAAAGAGCTTTGTAGAAGTTAAATGAATTAAAGATCAAGGCATTCACAGTTTGGATGAGATAAATGACCCATTTTTACCCTTAACTAAGTACAATGCAATGCATGAATCAATATAATCAATAATGGTATAAATGCATGCAAAATGAGGGTAAAGGTATTACAAAACACCATAAAATACTCAAGAAAACCATGTAAATATTGGGTTTTATCAATCCCATAACACAATACAACATATTCAGCGCAATATACTTTTCCTTTATCAACCTCTCACAACAAATAACATTATGCATAAGTCACAATCATCTCAATCGCAATATTATCACTCATAATCACATCTCATATATACAAGTCGGAAAATACACTGCTTCACTGAAAATTGGTAAATATTTAAACATATGCATGCTTTTTCAATAAAACACATATAAATAATATAAAAGAAAGTAAGGTCTCAGAAACACCTTACAGTCTATAAAGTGCATATAAAATAAATTAATCTCGGTTATCTCAACTCCAAGCTTAACCTTAAACACTTTAGAAGCCAAGAGTACAATTCACAATTCTGAATCACACACACCAATCTACGCAATAATATAAAAACAAATTTAATACATAATTTACATACTTAACCAACTTAAAAGTTTTGGATTAATTACCCAAAATTACAGTTTCGTACTCTGCTCTCAATCAATTGTTCACTTTAATTTTACCTTTTCCCTAACTCAAATAATTTATTTGAATCAAAATTTAACATCAAATAAGTGTTGTTGTACAAAAACGCCAATTTGAAATTTAGATTTTCAACATATGATATCAACAGCACTCCCAATAAATCCAAATAAGTTGTTTAATACTATTTTAATCTGAAAAATAATTCTGAAATAAAAACAATGGGTCTGGTACTAAAAGAAATCATTATAAAATCATAAAATAAATAAATCAAAAATCCAACCCAATAAAAACTATCTATTAATATCCTTCTACATTCCTATGAACTTATATTGTCAAAAATGACAACTTTTCAAAATTCAAACGCTAAATATTTTCTTCAACCAAAACAAAATTATCATCATGTGAAAGAGAAAAATATATAGAACAATTTTTATGAAGGAAGTTTAGTGATTAGAAGTTTTGCTTACCGAAATAAGCTCCAAAGGAATAGGTTTGCGTAAGAGTAGCGGTAGTGGAGAAGAGAAAAGGAACACATACGGAGAGGAGAGGAGGACGCACACTAACCCTTTTAATAAAGTTTTTGTTGAAAATACCGCATATGGCGCAAAGGAAAAATTTACAATATAAAACCCCATGTCCTCATTCTTTCTTATTTCTTTTTTTTTTCTTTCCTTCCTTTTATTTATCTTATTATTATTATTTTCATACATTTCATTTATTCTATAATACCAAATTATATTTGAGTGAATTATATTAATAAAATAAATATAAGATAATTTTTAATTATAATAAAATAAATATTCTCTAATGATAACTTTAAAAATAAAATTTTTGGACGTTACAGATAGCCATTTACTCATTTCTAAGAGCGTCTTCCATATTATATATTTCAACCTAATTTCCTTTATTCATTCAAATTTTAAAGAGAAAACATCAAAACTAGTAGCTTAGGATTTATTTCCCTTGCATTCAATTAGTTATAATTAAGAAAACTAATTTTTCAAGCCAACCCCATCTTTTATTGCATTTTAGAATATTAGTTTATCTGGGGAAGTTAAATTAAGGCTTTTGATTAGAGAACGACCTGAGTATTGCACTCTACTACAATTCTTGGCATTAAATATTTTGCATTTGACCTCAAGGCGCAAAGACACGATCAAATTGCCCTTTCAAAGGTTAAAAGCTTTGAAGGTTTGGACATTCTTGTCCTTGATGATAGAATAGAAGGTAGGTGGAGAACTATTAATATTTTATATAAGGAAATGTTCCATTATTTTGAAAATTGAAGGTTGATCAAATGTTGTAAAGTGTCGAGGAGCCATGCAATTTGAATTATTTGTTTGAAGGTATAGTTAGTGTGCAATGTCACACCTTCCTTTTCTAGGTTTATCCTACATTAGAGACTTTAACTAAACCACTTGAGACTATTACATAAAATAGAATTAGTCATCCAAATAAATTTCAAAATTTCTCACCTGAGTTACTATTCACTTGGTAACTTCAAAATTTTAGCCAAATTTGAAAATTCATAACTAATTCTAGAAAATTTGAAATCAAGTGGTTCAAGTCTTTAAATAAAGCTTGCTCAATTCCCTACAGGAAAAAAAATACTCATTTAGCCAATTCCTTGTTCAATCAGCACAGTTTATTTCATGAACATTCACTGTTCATTTGGTCATTTTCAATTTTTTAGATTTTTCCTGTAACTTTGGGAGATCATAACTTTCTGTATACACATCCAAGTTTAGCAAAATTTGATTCATTTTAAAGCTTAGGATGTGTAGTATTGTTCTGAAAAATTTCAAGCCATTTGGACTTGGTTTGCCTTATTTCCTCACTACCTCAAGTTAGGCCTTTAACAAGGTTGTTGGACCCTTTTCATTAATTCTAGCACGCTTTGTTCCTCTCTTTTGGAGAAAAATAAATTGATAGAATTAGAGGGAAGAGCCTAAGGATCAAGAATATAGAAGATTTCAAGCTTGGAACATGGATTTACCTTGAGATTTGGCTTGAAACTTGCTCTCCTTGCTTCCTCTTTGTTCTCCATGGTTTTCCTCTCTTTTTGGGGGGTTTTGCACGAAAATATGGAGGTGGATGTCGTCTTGAATGATAAAGCAACTTTACACTGATAAAGCAACTTTATTATGATAAATTATACCACATTGTCATAATATCTTCATCTGCCTTTCCTTTTTACATAAGAAGAGCACAAGTGGCAAGATATGGATCGGTCTTTTTACTGTTACAAAACTTTGAGTTTCCATAAAGTTACTTTATGGCACCGGAAATACTTCTTGGGAATTCTCTAATCACTTGACTGATTTAGGGTCATTAAAAATTTCCAAAATTCATCTAATACTCATGATTTTTCTCTCCTCAATTTGTTTTCTAGAATGACTTCAATTAATTTTTGAAGAGAACCCTAATTCGGGATTTTTCCGAGCCTCTTTCGTCCGATTCAGGAAACTATTTTTGACTTTCTCTTGGAAACAATTTTATAAATTACTATAGTTTCAAAGCTATTTTGCACATTCTAATATAAGATATTTGAGGCCTTTGAATACGTTAAATAATTATATTTGACTAATTATTTATTAAATAGCCAAATATTAAATAACCTTTAAAATCCCTGTAAAGGTTATTTTTGTCATTTTAACTCAAACCAGGCCTTAATTACCGATCAGTGAATTTTTCTCTATCTTTTGGAGCTTTGTAAAATTTTCTGATATCTTGGTCAAACTTTGACAAAAATACCCTTTGACTTTTTCAAATTTACCAAAATGCCATTACTTTTCCAAAATGACCGTTTTACCCTTACTTTTTCTACATTTTGGAAATGACATTTGTACCCCTCCTTTTCTTTCTACTTCCACATTTACTCTTTTCTTTCACCCTCCAAACCCTTAATCCCTCTGTAGCGATTTGTATAGCCTTCATTTTTAATTACAGAAATTGAGGATATTATATACAAGAATTATATTGGTATTTTTATATTGTTTTGTGGGGTTTTGTGAGATGGTAGTCAATGTTGTACAGGGAAGTCTATGCTAGCTATTTTAATATATCAACCAAATTATATAAACTATAAAATTCATCACAATTACATGTAATCCCCTATCATATAAGTGAACTAAAAGGTATACAAAACAAAGTAAGTATGTGAGAAGAGTTTTATTTCGATTTGCGCACAACATTAATACAAACATGCTTATAAGCTCTCACTTAAAGTATGTCCAAAACCATCTACTTTTTAAAAGTTGCAAAAATGCTCATTTCAAGGTCAGAGTAAAAATTTCAATGCAATTAAATACAACATAACACTATTACATTTTATGCTAGGTTCCATACTATTTTTGTTGGGTCCAAAACTATTTCTACAAATGTATTGATCGTATGTTATATTTGACTATCGTCATTTTTAGTCGCATTTTGAATATTTATGGTATTTTTATACCTCTAAAAAGCATACCATGTTGATTGTAGCTTTAACAAGAATCTCATAATTATTTTTACGTATTAATCCTATGAAAAAGTTAATGATATGATGTTTAGGTTCCATAAAAAAAATTCTCTTTTTATTCTATAAATCAGAAGATTACACGAGTATAAATAATTAGAAATCAATGAAATTCCCAATAGGAGTAAAAAGTGAGCATCAATGAAATTTGCAAAAAGGTTAGTCCCTTTTGGCTGAAAAAAAAAAAAGCCTCACCGTTCACCACTCAATTACCAATCTTTCTCTCTCATACTATTTGTTTTATCTCTATCACCTTCCCTTTTTGTGTTATTATCTAACCATTTTTGTTTTCCTGTAATCCTTTCTTCTCTTTAAATGTCAAACAATAGAATCAATGAGATTGGGTTCACAAATTTGATTGAGATTAATGTGGACCGTAGGAGAGATCACATATCCTGAGCCTATTTTTTTTTAATATTATTCTACTTTTAACAGCAGTTCTGCAATCTCCACTAAAACCCTTGACCCTCAGACACCATGTCAAAAAGTCCCTGCTTTTATACATGTAGGGCATCCCTCTGTGCTTCCTCTTTATACCCGCTAGTGTCCATCATCACTCTATCATGCGGTTGTTGGGCCAAAGAGTGCACCTCCTTTCACGCCTGGCTCCGCCACCATGATCAGGTTATGGAGGTCAAGCTTCACCCATTTCCAAAGATAAGGATCGGATGCATTCTTGGGTACGACATAGCATTGGACCAGAGTGTTCTTTCCATGCATTGTGAAAGTGGGAAGTGAATCATAGCCGTTAATGAGCTTCAGAAGCAATAATGTATGTAGGGTCTCCATCATTCATCTCTTCTCTGCTTCCACCACATTTGCCTTTAGCAGTTTCTTTTGCCCTTTCTCTTCCCTTCCAAATTCTATCATCTCTATTTATTTCTTATCCACTCAAATATTCAACCCACAAACCTTTTAAGATTTCTACTCCCCCCTTCCCAAATCCTCCACTCATCATCAATTCAACCCTTTTATACTATTTCCCCCTAAATTCAACCTCCAACCCATGTTGATGATACAAAACAAGCCTAGCTTATTTTGGGTGAGGTTCCACCCCTATAGGGATTTTTCTTGTCTCTCTCATTTTCTCCTCCCTCTTTCCTTTCCTCCTTGCATTTCTCTACTCTACTTCTTCTTCATCTTCATATTCAATCCCTCCCTCCTCTAATTCAAGCTCAACCTCACATTGAATCATGGATGAAGAAGAGCATCCATCAAGAACCATATAGCATGTAGCTAACAGTGGACATAAAGAATTAAACTCTTATTATTCTAACTTGTTCTTTACCTTAGTTTCCACAACTTTACCTCCTTTTCTAGTTTGCTTTGTTATTCATTGTGCAATTTTTGGAGAAATTGACATCATTCATCGTTCTGGAGATCAAGTAATGATCGATAACAAAATGGTACAAAAATCAATGTCATTGGATTTGGTAGTTCTCCACAACTTTACCCCATTTTTGCATATATTCCTAAATACATGTGCACCTCAATATGGGCAGGAGCTGACAATATGAGGACATCATAACTTTCAAACGAAACATGATTAGTTAAAAAAAATTTGATTAATCCAATTCAATCAAGATTTTTGACAACAAAACATCTCTTCTTGATTCCAAGCCTCCTCGATTTTTTCAAGATCACTTCTATTTTCACAACCTTCTCCTCAAATCATTCCCCTTCACTACCATCATTAAGTTGTCCTTTTAGTTATTCAATGACAACTTTATTATTTAGGAATATCTTTCTACTACACTCAAATAATTTCTTCCTACATCAAAATAATCTTCAAACTAATTCATCAATTTCATTCACCTTATTTAGCTCCTCTTCATGCTATCCTTTCTTCATAGTCTCTTGGCACAAATCATGATTCACCAAAGTAGTATTGAATTTAAACATTTTTGAGGGTTTTTTCCCCTCTTAATAGCACATATCAACAATTAACAGAGGGGGGATTGAGCCAATGGGTTCAATATTGAGTACTTGGGCGTTCTGAAAATTCTCTCTAAAGAGCACATTGCCAAAACCTTTGTCAATCCTCTCCTTTATATTCGATTCACCATTTCACTTATTGTTTCATAAGTCCATAGTCATCTATTAATTGCTGGAATTGGTAATCCTTCTTGCTCTTACTGGTCTTCCCCCTTCTTTTTTTGCTTGGGATACCTCTTCATTAAAATCTACAACACACAACTAGGACACCATTACTCCACTAGCTATGACACCAATCGTCTCTATACTATCTCTTTATCTTCATTCCTTGGTGCACCATGTACTAATGTGATGAATTCCAAAGTATTCAACACATAGGAGTCCAACTTTACAAGAACCATGTTTTTTTGACTAATATATGATGTCCATTTCTCTTCCCTCACACTACCAGATTGCTAGGCTACCTAACTGAACTTTTTATTCATCATAAAGTTCATTCGCCAAACCACAAGCTTTCCTAATTCTCTTCAACTTGATGTTAGGATCGGATTTGACCAAGAGGGGGGGTGAATTGGTCTAATAAAAATTTTCGCAAACGTTGAAAGCTAAAACAGAGTATGAAAGAAGATGACACAGATATTTATCCTGATTCGGTCCTCTTGACCTACGTCAAGTCCTCAGAGTCCTCTGAGCTTTTCAAATCCACTAATCACAAAGGATTACAATCAACCAGAAGAGGATCTCTCCCCTTTCCTAACTCAAACTAACCCTTAGACACTTAACCCCGTGGCTAAACCCAACCAAGGTTCTCCAACCTTGAGCAACTCTCTTAATAACAATAAATGAACAAGAATATTCTCCTCTATGAGAATTTAATGATAAGCACTGAAGCTCTTTAATGAGAGTATGAAAAACAGAGTATGAAAGTGAAGCGTAATGAATTCAACTTCTCATATATGCGTTCTCTGTCTTGCCGAGACTTGAATGCTTCGCCTTTTATAGGTGAGAAGATTAAATGTCCGTTAGAGACATTAATATTTCCGTGAGACCCATCTTCTTCGTTCACCTTCCCACATTGAATGCGTCTGCAACTTTCTGACAGTAGGTGGAATGAAGATCTGAGAATTTGTCCGTTGAGTCTCTTTTTGTTTAGGCAATTTGAACTTCATTCCCTGTTAATAAATAATTCAGATAAGCATTTATGATGGTTGGTGTGATTCAAATAATTGTTGCATGAAAAAGGAAAGATTTTGGAATCAGTTTAAAGTCGCTGACACGCTGTGCAATTATCAAAATGTGGAACTCGAGTTTTGTCTCTTCAAAACTCGAGTTATGGAAGAATTTTCAAAGAGAAAATCTCATAACTTTTGTTGAAACTCGAGTTTGAATAAGAGTTTTGATAAAACTTGAGTTGTAAAACTCATAACTCGGGTTTCCAGGAGTTCCAGTAGGCCAAAATGCTTTGCTCTCTTCGACACTCAAGTTTCATCTAGCAAAACTTCAAGTTTTGAAAGATTTCAAGTCATAACTTTCATTGTAACTCGAGTTCTCTTGAGAGTTTTGTATTTCAGCATTTTTGTCCTTCCAAGCTCGAGTTTTCCTTCATAAAACTTCAAGTTATAAGAGTTTCAAAACATAACTTTTCTATGAAACTCGAGTTGCACTGGAAGTTTTGAGTTTAAAAGAAGTTTGCCTCTCGAAACTCGAGTTTGATACCACGAAACTCGAGTTCTAAGAAAACTCTAAGCGAAACTTCAAGTTTGGAAAGAGGTTTTGAGGTTTAGAAAATTTGTCTCAGCTTGAAATTCGAGTTCTGAAAATCCGAAACTCGAGTTCTGTCAAGGCTTTCACTTAAACTTGAAGTTTGAGAAGAGAGTTTCCTTTCTGTCTCTTCGAAACACGAGTTCTGAGATGCATAACTCGAGTTCTAACAAAACTTCCACTGAAACCTCGAGTTTTGGAAGGAAGTTTCATTTTCCAAAACCATTTGAGAGCCCGAAACTCGAGTTCTAAAAAAAGAAACTCGAGTTCTACCAAAACTTCCAACATAACTTGAGTTTCCACTGCAAGTTCTGATTTTCCAAAAGACTTCCAATGAACAAAACTCAAGTTTTAAAATATGGAACTCGAGTTTTGAGATAACTTTCATTCAGACTCGAGTTCTTTTGAAAGTTCTACATTTCTAAAACATTTTTCAACACTCGAAACTCGAGTTTTGATTTCCGGAACTCGAGTTTTGATATAACTCGAATCAAAACTTGAGTTCTCTTGAAAGTTTGAGATTTTGAACACACTTTTAAACACTGTAACTCGAGTTCTAAAACACGAAACTCGAGTTCTCTCAAACATTTCATTAAAACTCGAAGATTTTCAAAAACTTTCTGAAAAACTAATAATCAAAACACAATTTTAAAAACATATTTGTCATCATCAAAACATTATCTCAACACTTGACACTACTCATTTTAGTTTCCATTAAGAATGTTACAAAGGGTTTATACTTCATGTTGCAGTTTTTTAGATTTTTAACTATCAAGGCAACCCCAAGCCTTAACAAATCCAGGATAGTAGCTTTATGGTTTCATGGGGGTTGTTAAAGGCCAACCATCCATCCCTTCAATAATCATCAACATCTCATGTTTTTGCTCCTTATTAGGAATTCTACTAAGTTCTCTTTCTACAACAGTTTCCATCTCCATTCTTTGACTAACTTTCTTGGCCTTACCTTTTATCTTCTTCATGTTTCAGGAAAATGTAGCAATCACAATGGCCCTCTTAATTGCTTCCTTTGTAATCTTCTTTCTCTTCTTGACATTTGATTCTAGTTCCTTCTTTGCTTTCCTTTTCAATTGCAAGTTACTAAAGTCTTTAGTAATCTCACACATGTCCATCTTCATATATACTACTATGGCTTTTGCATTATCCTCTTCCTTTGAAGGTATCTCAACCTTATATTCACTTATATCTTTAACTAGATTTTGAGTTACTGCTTTCTTAGGTTCACACTTCTCATCATTAGCACCCTTCCTACCTCTGGACCCAGCTTCATGACACTTATTTCCTCTTTGTTCCAGTAATTTTTTTGCAATACCTACCATGTTCTTATTTGACATCCCATACCAATCAACATCATCTTCTCTAGTCAAGTTATTAGTCATAGATTCATTCTTCCCCTTGGCTCTCCACTTATTAGACACAATAGTGAAGATGATGTCACAAGGTCTATGACTAGGAGCCTTCTTACCTCTTCATTCCACCTTTTTACCTCCTCTACTTAGCATTTATCTGTTGTCATCCCCCTAGGTTCTTACTTGTTCTATAGTGGACCAATTTCCATAGCCTAGTTTTTCAGGATCTGCATTTGACATCAGTGTCTTGTGGTTGCACTCTTGAAAGTTATGGGCAACCCTTCCATCGAAAATAGAAGTCCTTGGGTTTTTTATATATGATCAAGACCAATTCCTTTTACTATTAGGTATCAAAATCCAAAATCCTGAGACTAGAGGCTTCCTTAGATCCAATATTATTCACAATCGTATGAAGCTTCTTAACATATGTTTATTATAATTCAGATCCTCTGCCATAACCACCTCTCCTATCTAATTACCAATAATAATAGCATTATCTAGGTTCACTGCTTCAAGTGGTACATTGTGTAACTGGATCCATGATGGGCACTTACTGAAGTTGCACTCCTCAATCACTTTGAATTTGCACCATTCAACTAAATTCAATAGACATCCATTGATACACCAATGGAGAGCTCTTCGTATGCAATTATATTCTTCATCTTTCGCCAATTCAAAGAAGAATGCCTTCTTTGAAACCATCACAACATCCATTCCAGTTTGGAGATTCCATGCTTTACTTACAACTATGTCAACAATAGATCTACCAATCTCCTTTTCTGTTAAGATCTTTCCAATCATCACATTTCTTGACTCCTCTTCAATCCACACCAATAGCATATCAATCGTGTGTTCTTCAACAAGTTCATCTATCAATGTTATACTTTGGTGTACTATCAGTGGAATCAATTCCAACACTTCTATCTCAGCCATCGTCACCTTTGATCACCACCGCCTACACTAATACCATACCTTCAATTTTCTGCCACCAAAAGTTTGTTATAGTCAACAAGAAAACTAACGCTCTCATGTGTCAACACCAAGAGAACTTCAACTCTCACGCACAAGGCACAGGAAGAACGAATTCCCATTCATAATCAGGTATATTATCTTAACATCATAACCATAAAGGTCTCTCACCTTCTTAATATCTTATTTCATGTTGTACCATTGGGATTCTCTTTATAATTTAAGACTTTTTAATACCCTTACTTCAAAATTGTGTTTGATAACTCCATTAAGCCAAGTTTGGATCCTAGGAACTATGGGTTATTAGGTGAGAACTTTAAAGCTTACGGTTATACTTCATGAATAACTTTATCCTACCACCTGCATAATAGGGGTAATTATCACCTTTGGTTACCTATTGAAGGTGACACTCACTTGTACCTAGTGAGTAATCATTCTCTTCACCGCAGAGATTCATCTTCTTCTACTATTTCATATATTTACAACATATTTATATACATAGCCATTTAGGCTTAAACCAACATAATAGCATAACATATTCTAAGAAACATTAATATGTATATATATGTCTTAGCATCAAATCTTAAACCTTTCTGCACAAAACCAGCGAAAATGCCTACTGTTTATTTGGGAAAACGTTTTTTTCCTCCTAGTTTTTTGAATCAAACTTTTAAGGTTTATAACTTTCAGCATACTAACCCAATCTACATATTCTAGGATGTACTTTAAAGCTCAAAGATGTGTACTCTAGGCTCACCAAATTTCATATATAAAGGAGATGATTACATCATTCCTTAGCCTTTAATGCTTACATGAAATTTCCTTACATGAAATTTGCAGCTCAATCAACAAGCTAATTAACTAAATTTCCTCCAGCCTTTAATGCCTTATTGCCACAACAATCAAATTTATTTAACTTAGAAATATCTATTCCTCATTATTTCCCATACAAAATCAGTGGCAGTAGCACTCCTCAAATATTTCATAATTAACACAACGAATAACAGCCAAATCATTATACTTTCTCGTAAGCATTCATCATCATGCCAGTAATTAACCCTTAAATCAGATTTTTATTCAATCTTAGAACCACCTATACCTCATTCATGCCTATAATAAATTAGGGGCAATTTCATCGTCAAACATTCCAAAATTAAACTTCCCTTTTTCTATCATCACTAAAACTTAATGCTTAATCACCTAGAAAATAGCAAGCTTCTTTCCTTAAGCTTAACTTCATAAAATTTAGTTTTCATGGTGGTTATTTTCTCAAATCATACTTCAACACAGTGTTGTCAAACTCATGAGTGAACTCGCCGAGTTAACCGAGTTTGTGTTTTAAGCTAAGGAAATCAAGTTAACTCGCTTATAAAATCGTCCTAGACATAAATTCGATCTGACTCACTTCTAACTCGGTCAAACTCATTAAACTCAGCGTTTTAAGACCGAGTTGAGTGAGTTAGAGGGTTGGGAAGTAGATTACCAAAAAATTCAGAAAAAAAAGAGGAAATCATGGAAACAAAGATACAAACTAATATAAATTTAAAAAGGAAAAAAATCTGATTTATTTAGGTACACAGCCCAACCCTTGTGAATCAACGTTTTGCAGCCACCGCCACCATCTTCTTTTACAATTTCACAGCTTTCTTCTTCCCTTTTTCACTCATAGCCATGTGCTGGATTTCTTCAAACCTGTGAGTTGAACTGAAGAGAGAAAGAAGGAGAACAGAGAAAGGAAAAGAGAAGATAAAGAGCAAACTAACTTCAGTTTAACTGAGGAAAGAAAGAAGTAGAAGAGAGAAACAAAGAGAAGAGGGAAAAAGCAAATTGGTAGGTACACGGTAGCTGTGTGTAGATAATAGCTGTGTGTGTAGCTGTGCGTAGATAGTAGCTGTGTCATGTCATGTGTGTGTAGCTGTGCGCCTGTGCGTGTATATATATACTATATCTTATTGCAAAACATTGCTCTTATCCTCTTAATATTACTTTTTGATTAATTTTTTTGTGTAGGTGAAGAAAAATGTGTTTGTATTATTTTTTGATTAGACGAATCTTATTATGATGAAATTTATTACCGGACAACAGTAGCTGTCAAGGGCCACATATACGCGTTGTCCCTCCACTTCGATATCAGTAAGGTCCCACTCCTACTGTCAAATTAGCATCTTCCCCTGTTTCCTTTGCTTTCATACTCTTCTGCATTAGTTTCAATCATGAGTTTGACCAAATAAAGCCAACTCTGACTCTTTATTTATATTTATATATATCCCACCCCTTTTGAATGGATTATTGGGCCCCTATATGAGCTGCCTGACCCTTAATTTGTTATTCTACATGAAGCTCTTGATATATATTGTTGTTGGTTTGAATCTAAGTGAACTTTTTTATTATAAGCTTCGAGTGGATAAAGAAACTGACAATAAAAATGATCTTGATCATATAATTTTTATTATATTTGGATTATTTTTTATCTTATAATTTTTTTTACCGTTTATTAAGTAGGTAATATATTATATTGAAGATGTCTTCAAATGCAATGGAAGATATTGGGAAGAAAGTTATTGCTGCAAGAAAAAACTATCCTGGTAATAGATCTGATATAGGATGGAAACATGGGATGGAAGTTGAAGGGAATGGTAAAAACGTAAAGTGCAATTTTTGTGGAAAAATTGTTAGTGGTGGCATTTACAGATTCAAACATCATCTAGCATGTACTAAGATAGATGTTGAAGCTTGTGTCAATGTTCCAGAGGAAGTAAAGACCACAATCCTGCAACATGTTTATGAAGCAAAATGTGCTTCAACTAAAAAGAAAAGACAATGGGTTGATGTCGATGAAGGAGAAGGTCAAGGAGCACAAGTTGAATCTCAAAAGGTAGAGAAAGGGCTTATGAGTTTTTTGAAGAATTCAAAAAATAATAGCAAAGGGCTAGGTAACAGCAGTCAACCATTAATCAACAATTTAAAAAAGAGCTTAGGGAAGAAGATTGTCAATAAGTAGCTCGATTTTTTTATACAAGTACCATCCCTTTTAATTGTATAAAAAATCTTGAATTCACAAAGATGTGTGAAACTATAGGACGATTCGGTCAAGGATTTAAGCCTCCTTCTTATCATGAGATAAGAGAAAAATACTTAAACTTGGAAGTAAAGAATACACGAGTCATGCTTGAAAACTTTAAGAGTGAATGGACAACAACAGGTTGTTCCATAATGTCTGATGGATGGACTGATAGAAACAGGCGCTCAATTTGTAATTTTTTAGTGAATAGTCCAAAAGGAACAATATTTTTATATTCATTGGATATTTCTGA
Source organism: Vachellia collinsii (assembly GCA_006871305.1). Classification (NCBI taxonomy): domain Eukaryota; kingdom Viridiplantae; phylum Streptophyta; class Magnoliopsida; order Fabales; family Fabaceae; genus Vachellia; species Vachellia collinsii. The sequence continues at coordinate 5,803 of QFDD01002774.1, read as the reverse complement.
AATTTCTAAAACTACTGATAAAGCATTTGATATGCTTGATGAAGTTGTGGAGAACGTGGGGGAGAAAAATGTGGTGCAAATAGTAACCGATAATGCTGCAAATTATAAAGCAGCTGGGCAAAAAATAATGGAGGAAAGAAAACATTTGTATTGGATCCCATGTGCAGCCCATTGTATTGACTTGATGTTGGAGGATTTTGAAAAACAAAATTACATTGCATAAAGAAACTATTGGCATGGGTAGACGAATCACAACATATATTTATACAAGATCAATGCTCATTAGTCTTTTGAGAAAATATACAAATGGTAAGGATTTAATCAGGCCTGCTAGAACTCGATTTGCCACTGCGTATTTGACTTTATCATGTCTTAGTGAGCAAAAAGTACCACTCATAAATTTGTTTAATTCTCAAGAGTGGAAGAATAGCAAATTTTCATCTACTAAAGATGGAAAGGAAGTGGCAAGAAGTGTTATGGACACTAACTTACGGAAGAATATTGTACCATGCCTTAAAGCTGCTGCTCCTCTTGTTAAAGTTCTTCGCTTTCTGGACTCAGAAGAAAAGCAAGCCATTGGCTTCATATATGAAGCAATGGAAAGTGCAAAGGAAAAAATCAAACAAAATTTTAATAATGATAAAAAGGGTACGTATTAAATTAATTTTTTATATTTGATTTTATTAATGCAATCTTTATGTTTTTTGTAACATGATTATTTGTGTTTTTTTTTTGTTAAATGGCTTTTTTTTTGCTTATTGATTGTACAGTTATGAGCTTGTATGGAGTATAATTGATGAGAGGTGGGAAGCTCAACTAGATAGACCTCTACATGCAGCAACATACTACCTCAATCCTTACTCCCATTATGACATTGATTTTAAACCTGAATATAAGATTAAACAAGGATTGTATGAATGTTTATCAAGAATGGTTGAGGATCAAGATGAATGAAACAAAATCGAGTATCAATTAGCTGATTTTCATTATGCCAGAGATATGTTTGGGCGTGACAATGCACAGGCACTAAGAAAATAATTGCCTCCAGCAAAATGGTGGGATTCCTATGGAGATGGATGCCCAAAACTTAAAAAAAATTGCAATTCGTATTCTTAGCTTATGTTGCAACTCTTCTGGATGTGAACGTAATTGGAGTGCTTTTGAGATGGTAAGATAAACTTTTTTTCTTATTTTCAAAATGATTTGGCTTTAAGATTACAATAGTAATGAAGTTTTTTTTTTCAATTTTATTCATACCAAGAAAAGAAACCATTAGCATCAAAAGAAGATGAATGACTTAGCATTTGTCATGTGCAATTTGAAGCTAACAAGAAAGCAAAATAGTAGAGCTTCTCATTATGATTTTGATGATATTCATTTTGATTATAAATGGATTACTGAAGGAAGGACAGATGGAGAGGGTGTAGAGGAAGAGGACGCTGGGGTTTTTCAACCTCATGAGATTAATCAGAACATTGATAATCCAATATTTGATGTTGACCTGAATGCTGATTTGAATGTTGCTCACGTTAGAAAAAATTATGATGGTAATGATGAAGTGGATGGGGCAAATAGAGACTATAATGGTGAAGGTGAAGAATTTGAAGACAATGAAGATGATGATAATGCAACATTTGATGATCTTTGTTAAATTTATAATTGTTGTTATTTGATTTTCATCAATGACTTTATATTGATATATGAATTTTATATAAGTTTATAAGTATAATAAACTATGAATTTTCATGAATTTAATTTCAATCATTTAGATTTAATTTGTCATTTTCTTGTATTTTAATTATTTAGTCACATACTTGTAATAGATATTTATTGATAGAGATAAACTCTTACAAGTTTACGATCCGTGTTTACATCTCTTTTACGAGTCTACTTAAACTCGTGAGTTTGACAACCTTGCTTCAACACTTGATCCAATAACTTATCCCTTAGGAACCTCAAAACAGTGGCAAACTTGAATCAGTTTTCATCTTCAAGAATATCACTTTAACCATTTAATTTATTTTTTGCTTGCATATAACTTTAGCACATGCCAAAACATTACACTAGCATGAGTGTGTGTGTATTGGTTCAGTTTTTAGCCCTTGCAATTCGAACAGCACCATGGAAGTTATTATACCACCCCATCAGTAGCACTATATAGTTTCCACAACCCTTTGATGAAGCTTTTTTTTTATTGCAGAAAATTTTCCAGCAACTTACACTCCAACAATACTTAACTCACACACTTATAACCATTTAACAATTCTAGCCTCAAGAACAGTGATTCAAACAGCAGCACCTTTAAGATTGATTTTTAGTTTCTTTTTTCCCCAGATTTGGAAAATGCTTGCTCTATCACAATAAATCAGCATGCATGTGATGAAAACAGCCATTACAAGTCTTATACTAACAATTAAACATGATTTTTATGGTGAAATCCTTTCATTTATCACTTTCTCTCTCTAAGCTTCAACTTCATCCATCATCTTCTTGCTAAAGACACCTCAGATGAAGAAAATAATTTTTCATTAGTGCTTAGGAGACTAATCTCAACTCAAATCCATCTTGCATGTGGGTTTCGGACCTCACTTCCTCTCCTACTCTTTCTCTCTCTCTCTCTCTTGGTTTCTTTGTTCGTCTCCCTTTCTCAGATTTGTACAAATGGGAGAGACGAGAAAGGCTGAGTGTATTTATTATTTAATCGCAGCATGTGTGGTGTGGGGTTGAGGGAACGAGATGACCATTTTACCCTTATAGTATATTTTGTTTGCAAGTTGATCCTTGGTTCACTATAATAAGATTCTAGAGGTGCTAAAATAATTCCTTAATAATTGTAAGGATTCTCTATCTCAATTAGGCTCTTTGGCCCATAAAATAATTCCTCTAAAATTTTCAGGCTAAAAATCATCCTCTAACTATATTCTTAAATTATTTGGGAAAATCTGCCATTAACTCTCATAATTTAGGCCACTTTTGAGCAATTAAACCCATTTATGACTTTTTTTTAAATCCCAAAATAACATCTCGTACTGTTTCCTCAATTTTAAGGGCTCTTAAATAATTTTAATAATTATTATCTTAAGCATTTTCCTTGTGACATACTTGAGATATTTGATTCAATTAGGCTTAGTAGTCAGCTCAATTAAAGTTTATTCTTAAACTTTGTAGCCCTAAAATTTAGGATGTTACAATTCCTTTTTGTAAAATAAATTTCGTCTTTAGAACTTTTGTTTATCATCTTTTCTTTTATTTTAATATCATAAAATTTCTATGTGATAGTTGAAAATTATTTGATAATTTGTTTTGTTAACTCCCACAATGAAAAGTTAGATAAACAAATATATTTGCAACTTATGTCATAGAGTCTACTTAGACAATAACAATTTCTATACCCAACTACATATATGCTAATTAGTGTTGCATGTACTTAATTAGTACTCTCAAGTACATTAAAAGGCACCATTATTTGTGCAAATCTTGTCATCACACATAGTCAAGTAGCTTACTATTCTGCTTCATACATAAAACTTTTCTTCTTTATTGGTTTAATTGTGTTGACATTTTTACCCCCACCTTCAAACGAGCATTTTTTTCAACTTTTAAAAAGTATATGGTGTTGGACATACTTGTGGTGAGAGCTTATAAGCATGTTTACATTAATGTTGAACATTTGTGCAAATTAAAGTAAAACTCCTTCCCCATATTTACTTTATATACTGTGTTTGTTTGAGAAACCAACAAAAAAAACACTTATAAGTTAATACAAACACTCAATAAATCACATTGAAAAATTAGTTTCTATCAAAATGGATAATTATACCATGTTTTTGCACTTCAACCCAAGTTTAAGCGGAGAGAGTACATGGGCAAATGGAAGCCTTTTTTAAAAAAAAAATTGAGCTACAGGCAGCATTTTATGTATTACGTTTCATTATTAACACAAACCAAATATCTAGTTGTGCAAAGGAGAAAATAGTAGTTGGGATTGTCTTAGGTTGGAATAGGATTGCCCTACTTTTATTACATTAAATGTAAAATTGCACTAATGTATGTATGTATGTACCAGTTGATTACATCACAAGAAAAAACATCTTTTATGATTTGTTCAATTACATTACAGGGATTACATGTAATCATGATGAATTCTATAGTTTACATTGTTTGGTTGATATATTAATATATTTAGCACATACTCCTCGCATGTTGCATGGGAGCCATTAACTACAATCTCTTCTGATTATTTCCTTCTGAATATTTTTAATCAAAATATTTGATTGAATAATACACAATGTGCTTGTATCAGGTTGCTGGACACGTTGAGTATGGAGCAACGTGTTTGTCCCATTCATGAGTATTTCCTCATTGATCAATTGAACAAATCATCTAAAGAACCCACAAGAAAGGTAAGTTAATCTAGTGGCTAAACATGTTTCCTTCTTATAATAGACAAATACTTCACCAATCCTACTTATACGACTAGGTGAAAAGAAATTTTTTCATTATATTTACAATTTAATTCATTAAATTTTTTATATGAATGTAAAATTTTATCCTTCATTTATTATTGTGTTAACTTTATTTTTATTGTGATGACTTTATTTGTATGTTATATTATGGATCAGCGGAGTACTTTATATAACAATATAATATTTTAATTAAGGTTAAGGTTATTCTAGTACTTAAAATATTATATTCACATAGTAAATCACTATTTAATTTTATAAAATTTTAATTAACTTTTATAGTACAATTTTTTAATGAAAAATGACAAAAAAATTACATTTGAATTACAGAAACCCGAAACGCTGCCATGAACTTCCAAAGGGACAAATTGCTGCCAGGCAGCAATTTGGGTTCTTGAATTTTATGGGAAATGACGAAAATGTCCTCTAAATGAAACTGCTCTCTCTCTCTCTCTCTGTCTTCGAAGTCTTCCTCTTTCTCGTCTCTCTATCCGTTTCATCTTCTTTCACAAACACATGCCAACTTCCATTCCAGCTTCTTGAAACTGCTCTCTCTCTCTCTCTCTGTGCAAGGAAAAACTCGGCGATGCTTGTTTCTCTCCCTCCCTCGTTTCATTAGCGGTTCATTATCTGAACCCGTCTTACTATACCTTTGTTCATCTTTCGTCTCTTCCATTAATCTTTCTCATTTACTGTTTTGATTTTCCAATGTGCTGCTCTATCCCCTCTTTCCGATTGAAATCAATAATTGATTCAAAAGAATGGTTATACACTTTAGCTAATAAAATGTGCTGCTCTTTAAAATTCCCCATTTTTCATTTCTTGGTGTGAATCTCATTTCTTTCTCCTCTCTTGGGAAGGTTGGTTTGTTTATACTGTTCATTTCGAGCTTGGAAACAAGAACTTAATGTTGGTATTGACAAGTGGACTGAAGTTATTGATAACACATGAACTCATGCCCCTGATGCTGTTGTCTGCTACGTTGACAACAACGAATAGGGTATTGACAACTATAACATAGCTAATGACAACTAAGATATGGCATTGACAACTACAACATACAAGGTTACTCAAGCCATTGACAACACGCGAACTTATGCCCCTGATGCTATTGTCTGCTACGTTGACAACAACGAATATGGTATTGACAACTATAACGTAGCTAATGACAACTAAGAATATGGCATTGACAACTCCAACATACAAGTTTCCTCAAGCCATTGACAACACATGAACTCATGCCCCTGATGCTGTTGTCTACTATGTTGACAACAACGAATATGGTATTGACAACTATAATGTAGCTAATGACAACTAAGAATATGGCATTGACAACTCCA
>QFDD01002773.1:0-16814 GCA_006871305.1 Vachellia collinsii | reverse complement strand
GCTGCACAGGCCCGCACCGTTTGGCTTGCGGGTTGGCCCACCAACCCGCGGGCCGGCCCGTTTCCCAGTGCTAATACGTTGGCTAGATTTTTTTAAGCAGAAGGGTCTTCTAGGCTCAGACAAGCATCATCAAAAGCCATGGTAAAAAATTTATCACTCATCATCGGTATGGTCTACAAATAACACATCCAATTATATACTTTTGTAGTGTCACGTCATTCATGCTCTACCTAATGAAAATATTCTAAATGGTCTTTATTGTAATCTCATATCCCATAAATTTCTCCTAATTATTTTTTTCTATAATTATAAAAAAAATAATTAGAAAAATTTATGAGATATAAGATCTATAATAGAGGATAAATCCCTCTCTCGCATATCACAATCGCTTTTCCATCTCACAAATGATTTCTCGTCCAAGCAGACGCCCTATAGCTCACTGGTGTATGGTGTTTGCTTTTTAAAATTTTCTGTTGGGCAGTTTCATCTTTTTATTAAAATTCTGAAATTTTAGATTGCAGACTGTTATCTATCTATCATTTTCTTTATTCATGTTAAAAAAATAAGGCTTTTCATATCAAAGAGGGTATTTTTCATGAATTTTCCATAGAAAATTTTGCTTTCTTTTTTAGTTTTTTTGCTGGTATGCGGTGATTTATCTATAAGCACGATTGTCCTCGCAAGAAGAGAAAGTTGAAATGAAGTTTGAAGGCAGCTTTATGACTTTAGTACGTAGCAATGGTACTGCCACTTTCAAATGCATGATTGTTCCTTGCGGCCAATTACTTGCTCATGTGTGCGTGAGGATGATATCAGGAGCTAAAAAAAAGAAAGAAAGAACCTGTTTGCTTTTATCATTTTATCATATCATGGAATCTTTAGAAATAGAAGGCTCAGGAAGGAGAGAGATTCATGGAGAAGTGACAAGGAGAGAAGAACGAGTGGTGTGTGTCAGGGAGAGTTAATGAGTGTGGGACAAAGGGTAAGGGTAAGATAAGTGGCGGACAGAGTTAATATGTGTGGGACAAAGTGCCCAGACGAAACTTCTCACACATTCTTATCTCGGATTCTGTGAAATTAAGATTTGAAACCTAGGTTTTGTTACTTCCTAAACTCTCTCTAACACATGCCACTCCTTCTTCTCTCCTTTTCTTTTTTGTTTTTTTTTTATCAACTCTTCTTCTCTCTTTTTCACTTCCCCCACTTACCCTTTGTCCCACACACATTAACTCTCTCCGCCACTTATCTTACCCTTACCCTTTGTCCCACACTCATTAACTCTCCCTGACACACACCACTCGTTCTTCTCTCCTTGTCACTTCTCCATGAATCTCTCTCCTTCCTGAGCCTTCATTTCTAAAGATTCCATGATATGATAAAATGATAAAAGCAAACAGGTTGTTTCACTTTTACGTAAGTCGAGATAAAACTTCTCTCACATATTTATCTCGGATTGCGTAAAATCACTTAAAAAAATTATTCCCAAACGTACCCCTAATCTATTAACTCTTAAATTACTGTTTCGATTGATTCAATACCCAATCCATTTCTTGAACCTTGATTTTTATTTATCTATAAACAACTTTGTTAAATTTTTAATATGAATATAATCCTTAGGTTTTAATATAAGATTTATTTTAATGGAGAAACTGAATTACAAAATGAGTTTTATATTAAAGATTAAATGGGTACAATTTCATGTGTTAAAACGAGGATTTTTATTCACACACTATAAACAGTACAAAAAATCTCCAAATGCTACATTAAGGAAAAAATTTCTCAAAATGCTATAGTCAAATTTGTTCTTAATTTGAACGAGTTTAAAATTATACCGAACTCGTTCAGGCCTAGAACGAGTTCAGTGGACCCAGAGGAACAACCTCTAAACTTGTTCACGATGTGAACGAGTTTCGAAGATTCTCCCCAAACTCATTCATAGCATGAACAAGTTTGGGGTCAGATATTCAACTAAACTAGTTCATCCCGTGAACGAGTTTAGAATTGATATATATATATATTAAATTTATTTGAAACCCTTTCATGCATACTGCCAACGGATTCCAAATATTTTTTTTAAAAAAAACTATTTGCACTTTATTTCATTTTTCATGTTTACCTTTTTACTCAAATATTATCAAAAAATATGGTAAACAAAAAATTATTAAAAAAACGGGCAGAACAAAAATTATTTAAAAACCAACTCAGTTGTGTGCTCCGTAAAGATATACTTCCTTCGTTTATCTTATAAGTTATTTTTAGAATATTTTCGCATATCTCTCATAACAGTACCTTTGCCCGAAATTCCTATTATTTACACATTTGGCCCCAATACTTTCTTCTAATTGCATTTATTGCTCATCTAACCTTTCTAAAGGGGGTAAAGTTGGCTTAAGCATGGATTGGCCCACAATGAACTATAGGTTGTCAAGTACGAGCTGGAAAAGCCGGCACTTTGATAGGTTCACGGGCCAACTTGCCTCCTCTTTTTTATTTTAATTTGTTTCACATTTTAAACATTATTTTTAATTTTTAAAATTAAATTATAATTTTTAATAGACTGAATTCAAATTGTTTCTATATTTTCACGAAGTTCTATAAATAAACTTCCTAAAACTAATTAAACTAATCCTAAAATTTACGAATGTAAACACATAATCTATTTTACATAATTTTTTTTTTTGCGGTTACCATTTTACATAATTATTATACTAATATAAACATGATAAATCGTTAAAGATGAGAAATCAAACATAGAAACAAGTTGTTAACATAAGATAAGGCTATAATTAAATTAAAACCAAATTAATAAATTGTTTTTTTATTAAAGTTTAAAATAAAAATTTTAAAAATAAAGAAAAGAAAGCAGTACTCAGTAGTAGGTCCGTGGGTTAGGGGTGGAACAACCCACATTCTGGTGGGTTGGTATTAGGCAGCCCAAATCTGTCGTAGCTCGTGGGTTGATACATATTTTATCTCACAAATTTAATATAAACTTGGTGATATTGTCTGAACTGCAGCAATGAAAGATGCTATCTTCCAAGGATCCGAGTATTCTTGCCTATAGATTGATTTGTGCTTAAGGTAAGAGTTATCATAAAACTTGTTCAAATTTTCAGAGATAGATATATTCACAATGGTAACTTTTTTAAACATTTTTGTAGGACATTGGCTTGTTTGGGAAGTAACAAAACCTAGGTTTCAAACCTTGGTTTCACAGAATCCGAGGTTAGTATGTGAGAGAGTTTTATCTCGGCTTACGTGAAAGTGATTTTGGGAAGTGTTTCCCAAACAAGCTCTTAGAAGGATACCCATGTTTAGAAAAAATCGTTCTTTTAAACATGTGACAGGTGAAAAATTAGTTAAGAATATTGCCTTTCCCATGAGAAATTAATGCAACATTCCATGAGTACCTGTAGTTAAAGCCATTAATTTTTGGCTTAAATTCATATCTTTTATTTTGCAATTAAGAGGCACTTGTTTGTTTGTTTTTACCTTACAGGAAGTGCTTTTATATAAGTGGAGATAAAATTCTTTTCATATACTTATCTTATTTAGCATAAACTAAATTAACATAAGCTAACATAAACACACACACAGAGTAATATATGATGATGGAGTTATTACTACAACAACGAGGACAAATGGTGAAAATATTACAATGTTTTGACAAATGAATACTCTAACTAACACTCAAATGATTTTTTTTCCCCGATATGTATGAGATAATTTAACGTGAGCTATGTCCCACATCAAGTAGGGGAGTAGTATCTTATACAAATAAAACAAATAAGGACACATTAAGCCTAATTTGGAAACAAGAGTAGAGTAGATTATGAAGCAGCAATCAGTGTTTCAAACTCTTTAATTATTTAAAAGAAAGAAATCTTACATGCACCAAATTACAAGAAGAAATACATGTAGAGAATTTATTCAAGACTTGAGAGTAATGCAAAAAGAGTTTTTCTAACCTACTTCCTAAACAAGGAGATGATGGAACATTTTGCCTGGATTAAAGTGAAGGCAAGTAGGAGAAAAGCAGCAATAGAAGAAGCTTTTTTCCACGGTTCTCCAATATTCACGTACAAAGATTGCCTTATACTTGTGACATGGGTTATTATAAAACGCATTTAACTCTTCATGTAAAGAGACATAATCACTATTGATACCGCTTTCAAAAAGATTCATGCGTAGATTGCTAAACATGGAAACCACTGTTTCACTATCAAGAAAGCTCTCCATGACGCCGTTTTCAACAAGAATCTCAACATCTTTTCTAGATTGGATAAGAGGTTTTTCACCTAAATACGGTGGAGAGTGATTTAAATTACTAAAATGCTACATTCCAAAATTTTTTTACCAATATGATATAGTCAAATTCATTCTTGACTTGAATTGAATTCACTTTCAAACGTGAAGTTTTTGGACCTGTAATTCAAAAACCAAATGGTATGAATCCTGTTGGGTATAAATGGGTATTTGTGTGAAAACAAAATGAGAAAAATAAGACCGGGAGATATAAAGCACGACTTGTAGCACAAGATTTTTCACAAAGATCTGGTATTGATTTTGAAGAGACATATTCTCCTGTACTAGATATAATCACTTTAAAATATTTAATTAGTTTGGCAGTGAACCTGATATTTGATATGTGTTTAATGGATGTTATTATAGCATATTTATATAGCTATTTATATACTGAAATTTATATGAAAATCCTTGAAGGATTTAAATTGCCAGAAGGATGTCGGAATTCTCGAGAAGATTATGCAATTCGTTTGCATAAATCCTTATATAGATTGAAGCAATCTGGAAGAATGTGGTATAATCATCTTAGCAAATATTTATTGAAGGAATGTTATAAAAATGATCCAATTTGCTCATGTGTTTTTATAAAAAGAAATGGATCAGAATTTGTTATAATCGCTATATATGTAGACGATTTGAATATAATAGGAACTCCTGAAGAGCTCCAAAAAGAAATATATTGTTTAAAGAAGGAATTCGAAATGAAGGATCTTAGAAGGATAAAGTTTTGTCTCGACTTACAAATTGAGCATATGAATAATAGAATTTTTCTTTATCAATCAACTTACATTAAAAAAATGTTAAAGCGATTTTACATGAATAAAACACATCCATTAACCACTCCGATGGTTGTTAGATCACTTGAAAAGAAGAAAATGGAAGTACTTATTGATCTGGAAGTACTATATCTTAGTGCTATAGGTGCACTAATGTATCTTGTTAATTCAACAAGGCTTGATATTGCTTTTGCTATAAATTTATAAGCAAGGTTTAATTCGTGCCCAACAAGAAGACATTAGAATGGAGTTAAACATATATTTTGATACCTTTGAGGAACACTTGCTATGTGATTATTTTATTCCAATGAATCTGTATCACAATTGATTGGTTATGCTGATGCAAGATTTTTATCAGATCCACATAAAGGTAAATCTCAAATAGGATATTTATTTATCTGTGGGGGTGCTGCTATATCTTGGTGTTCGACAAAACAAACTTTATCGGCCACCTCATCAAATCATGCGGAAATAATTGCAGTTCACGAAGCAAGTCAAGAGTGTGGTTGGCTAAGATCAATGACTTAGCATATCCAAACAATGTGTGGATTGTTTTTGGGCCAAAAGATTTCAACGGTCTTATATGAAAATACAAAAGGATGTATAACTCAATTGAAAGGAGGGTATGTTAAAGGGAATAGAATAAAACATATCTCTTCATAATTTTTGTTCACTCATGATCTTATAAAGAGTGGTGATATAGATATTTAGCAGATTCGTTCATGTAATAATCTTGTAGATATGCTTACAAAGACATTGTCAACTAGGACATTTGAGAAGTTGGTATATGGTATTGGAATGAGAAGGCTCAAAAACATAAAGTGATGTTGTTATCAGGGGAGACAATATTGTGTACTTTTTTTTTCCTTCACTGGGTTTTTATCCCAATGGGTTTTTCCTATTAAGATTTTTAATGAGGCACAAAGTTTGTTTATGGACATCCAAAGGGAGTGTTATAAAATTATATACAAATGTGAATGTCCATAGAACTCTTTGGATCTTCTTAGAATTATCTCCCTCTAAATGTCAAATTCCATAACCTCCTTAATGAATTGCTTGAGAGTAGTTTCTAATAGTTATTGTCATTACTTAACTCTTTATAGCATTGTAACCATAGCATTAGACTTTAAGAACTGGAGGCCTATAAATAAAGGTCATGTACAAAGTGTTTGAACACACATGTAAATGAGATATACTTCCTTACTTCCTCTCACTCAATTTCTTCTTTTACTTTTAAACTCCCTCATTTATAACAGCTGTAAATTTTAGTTTCAAATTTTGAAAATTTATTTACAGATTTTACTGATCACATTATTATCTACACCGACAAGAATGTCCAAACTCTTTTTGAAAATCGAGTCCTAAAGAACAGTTTGGGGGACAATAAAGAAGTGCCTATCATGATTAATGATAAAAAAATCATTGAAACTACTGTTCCAATAGCCGTAAATATAGAAGTATGCAAGTTGTAATTAGTAAAATCATGTCGATGAAAATATTGTTTAAAATTAATTAAAAATAATAAATATGGAAAAGATATAATTTCTTTTAAATATACTTTTATTTATTGAGAGGGTGAGGGGGAATGAGTGAAAATACCGAGAGTGAATGTGCAATAACTAATGCTTAATATTATATATGATAATTTAAATATATTCTAATTTTGATTTGGGTTCCTCAAATTTTAAATTATAGGTTTTAGTCTCAGGACAAAATGGTCCAAGTTTTTTAAAATTATAGAAAATGATATTTTCAATAAAATGAAACTTGATGAACAAAAACCCATGATTTTACTTAATGAACCAAAACTAAAATGAAGACATATTTGATGTATCATAGATTATATGAACCCTCACTACCTCCCGTTCTTGAAATGATATATAGTTTGTTGAGCAAAAAATAAGATTTTAATAAAATGAATAACGCTTTGATATCTCATGATCAAAACATGGTCATATTTTCAATTTGTATAATTTTTAAAAGAAAAAACACTCTGACATTGTGTAGCTTCCTTTTAATTTAGATTATTTTTCTTTGACAACACATTTTACTAAAATTCGTGATGGAATTTTTCAGTGTACATATATAGATTGACTTTACAACGTAACACCAACGACAGTAAATCTTTATGGATATCCCACCATGTGAGTTAAAGCAGACTATATAGCGGCTGTAAAAAAGAAAGAACAAGATCACATATATATGATGCGTCATGATTATGAAGACTTGCAAGAAGTAAAGGAATAGAAAGAAGCAAAGAAATCCCTTCCCACACAAAACATCCCTAATGCAGTAGGTTCTTTTTCTTTTTATTAATCACAACAAAACAGTACACACATCAACCGCTGAAGCCAAACTAAAAAGTCAAAATCCTACAAGTACAAGCAACACACCACCGAAACAGGAAACAAAAAATGAACATTCTTACTAAAAGCAACTAAACTCGCTGAAGCAGCCTTCTAGAAAAAGATAATATTCCACATGTTTAATTAATGAAGGCTTGAGTCTTACAATAGCTTTGGAGCTAGTTCTGAAATAGGGCAACGACTGAAGATATTGTCTGGATCAAAGTGAGGAGAAGAAGAAGAATCGCTCCCAAGAAGGATGCTATCCTCCACGGAGTGCTCCAGTATTGCTGTTTGAAGATTGCCAAGTACTTGTGACATGAGCTATCACAAAAGTTGTTCATTTCCTCAGATAGAGACTTATAATAATAACTTTGATTTATGTGCTTAGTTTGCCTGCCCAATCTCTTGGTTATGGAAGCCAATGCTTCATTTTCCCCTACGATGTTCTGTATAATTCCCTTTTCAACAAGCACTTCCACATCTTTTCCTGTTCCAATAAGTTGTTCCAAGAGCTTTATATAATCAGTCATGCTTCTTGATGAAGAAAAGTGACACTGCTCGAATGCAACCATATTTCTAAACCGGATTTCTGTGCCATCAGTTATCCGCATTCTTGGTATTTTCAACACTCCATTCGAATATTTCAGCTTAAGTAGGCTTATTTCATCTTCATTGACCTCAAATTTAATTCCCGCATCATGTAGTTTTCTTGCACTATATACAGGCTTCATTTTGCTGACATTATGTTCCCTTGGTAGTTGTTGATCAAGTCGTACATAAAAGATTCTTAGCATATCACACAAGTGATGCACTTGCATAGTACCCTTAGCAAATCTCGGTAGGTGATGATGTACAAAATATGTGAACGTAAACTTTTCACGAAGTTTTTCGTTAGGAAACTTATAATACCTGAATTTAGCATGAAAACAGTGGAAGGTGACAAACTCGAATGGCATTTCATTCTTGTATCCATTGGGAAAAGTTAGGTCAAATAGGTCTTTGAGAACAAAAAATGGTAGCTGGTTTTAAAGCAAAATCAAGTCTGCTCTTATACGCATTGACCATAGCTTAGAATGCCAACGGTCTTCATCTAGGGATAGAAGAAAGTATTCAATGATGAAGCAAGCATCAGTTAGAATCATCCTTACAAATTCATCTCTCTCCATTGGGATGGTCTCTGAATAACAACATCGAATTTTACTTTCTTGATCTCCTATGACAAAAACATAATCTTCAAACAATTTCTCTCGAGTCCTCTTCAAAAATTTGTAGAGGAACCACACTTTGACCTCTTCCATTGGTTTGAATCTTTTGTTTCCATGGTGATATGGGCCAATGGAAACCAGAGTAGGAGTGTAGGCTGCTTGATTCACTTTTCGAAGTTGTGGTGGCACTCTGTAGATGCAATGACTCAATGGATTGGGAAACTCCAAATGGTTCATAGTTTCTAACTTGGTTTTCAGAGAGCTTAAAAAATCAATCTTATGCAAAGCACCTTTTTTCCTCAGCATTCTACAGGACAATTTTTGACGCTGCTGAAAATTATAAGATTTCATAAAGAAGAAATATTTTCAAATCCCCCAATCACAATAATGAAAGTTTAAACAGTAATTGAATTTATTATTGAATAATTGTCTTCAACGACAACAAAAGCACGGGAGAGTAAATCTAATCGTAAGTTGTGAAAAATGTGGCTCTCCTCTTGAGCCCCACTTTAGTTATAACAGAAATCTAATAGACATGCATTCTGACCTATATATATACATATATAATACGTGTTACATTTATTTTTCTTCTCTTCTGCATTTTATTGCTCTCTCCATCATATAGGGGGACAAATGAGCCAAGAAAAGTAAGATAAGAATATAATTATTTAGCACTCCAGTTTTCTAGCATTAGCTTTATTGAACTTTTTGGAATATCTTTTAATAGAAAAATATATAAGATGCTCATAAAAAGTGATGAACTCCGCCAATCCATGAGATCTAGACCGTCTAATTTGATTTAAATGATCTAAATCAATTTTTTTTATTTTTTTATGAAAAAAATTATTCTTGGTATAAAATCTAAAATAATATTAGTTTTTTAACTATCATATTTGCAAATAATAATTTTTTATAAAAAATTGCTACTATTTGAAAAATCAAACCTCGACTGTTAAAAATCAAATATGGAAGGTCCAAATCCAATGAGTTGGGAAGCTAATTACTTTAATGAGTACTTTAACTAGGTGCCTAGTGATGGAACCGGTTATGGTGCTAATCAAAACCCAACCCATTAGATCTGAACTGTACGATCTTATTTAGTAGGTCCATATATGATTTTTTTATTTTATAAAAAATATTTTAATTGGTTAAATCTGAAATAATATTAATCTCTTAACTATCATATTTTTAAATAATAATTTTTTTTATAAAAAATTGCTTGTATTAAAAAAAAATTAGATCTTGACAATCCAAAATCAAATCTAGAAGGTTCAGATCTAATGGATTGATGGAGCTTATCACTTTAATGAGCACCTTCTGAAACTGGTTAGGGTGCTTATCAAAAGTGATGAACTTCCCCAATCCACTAGATCTGGTTCATCCAATTTGATTTGAAAAGTCCATATCTGATTTTTTTTTATTTATATTAAAAATCTAATTTTAATTGGTATAAATTCTAAAACAATATTAGTCATGTAACTATCATATTTTCAAATAATAATTTTTTTTTATAAAAAATTGTTAGTATTAAAAAAATCAGATCTAGATCTTCTAAAATCAAATCTGTATGATCAAGATCCAATGGATTTGAAGAGCTTATCACTTTTGATGAACATCCTAAATGATTCCACCACTAGGCACTTGGTTAGGGTACTCATCAAAATGATGAGCTCCCCCAACCCATTAGATCTAGATCATTCGATATGATTTGATGGTCTAGATCTGATTTTTTTATTTTTTATTTTTGTGAAAAAAATTATTTTTAATTGGTATAAAATCTGAAATAAAATTAATCTCTAACCTATCATATTTTTAAATAATTTTTTATAAGAAATTGCTGGTAATAAAAAATCAGATGTGGACCTTCCAAAATCAAATCTGAATGGTCCATATTAAATGCATTTGGAGAGCTCATCACTTTGATGAGCAGCCTACCCAGGTCCCAATGAAGGAACTGGTTAGGGTGCTTATTGAAAGTGATGAGTTCTTCCAACCTATTAGATTTGGATCGTCCGATATTATTTGAAGATCCATATCTAATTTTTTATTTTTTTATTAATTTTTATGAAAAATTTATTTGAATTGATATAAAATCTGAAATAAAATTAATCTCTTAACTATAATATTTTTATAAAAAAATTGCTAGCATTAATAAAACTCATATCTGGACCGTTCAAAATCAAATATGGATTTTTCATATCTAATGTGTTGGGAGGAGACCTTAACCAGGTCCTCTGGTGATTTTATTAGTTGAACCATATAAATAGGGAAATTTTACATCATATGGATGACCAAGTTAATTCCTCTTCATGCTATTTTTTTTTTTTTGTGCGGTGGGGGGGGCGGCGGTTATTTTTTACATCCTTAATAAGAGGAAATGGCTGTATCAAAAGGAGGAACAACCATGCTTAAAAACATGAAATCAAGAGACACACATAGCAATGGCACAGTGATGGACATAGACTAAAAGAAAACGTTTAATTCTTTTCAATACTTGAACTAAACTTGTGAATATGATGGTGAAGACAAAGTTATAAAATGAAATAAGAGGTAACACAATTTTTAAAGTAGCATGTACATATATAAGAAAAGAGATGAACAAAAGTAGACAGACAACTAACCTGGGTTTAATTTGCTTGATGTTGTTGAGGAAATTACTAAGGAGAATATTTCTCTATCTTCACTTGCAAACTTGTCGATCAAGTGCCTCACACCTTATGCATCATACATATATATAGGATTCAAGTCAACCTCAAGTCTTCGTTAATTATGAAAGCCCCCCTTCATGGAAATTTCAATTGTCATTGGGACTGTAAATTACTAAAACAATTCAATATTTACAGATGTTGCAATATATGATTGCTCAATAATTAGTGGTTATATAAGAGCATAATCAATTATAGAGAAACTGAGTTCGCGTCAAATGCGCACTCACAGAATATTTAATGCATCCTTGTTTACCGGGGGCTTCATGTGACCAACGCCCTATCCTGTTGTGTTGGTGGGTAATCTCCATATCCCAACTTGGCTTGAAGAAACCAACTAGAAGGATTTTCAGGGACAACTGGACAAGTTTAATTGTTTTGTTGCATACAATTGGCAAAATAAAAATGTGTGGTTCATCATACTTCACGTGGGGTTAATCATACTTCACATGGTTCTTAACCTCTTTTACATAAATCAATTGCAAGAGATAAGTCAACCAAAGGTTAAATAACATGCATGGACTTGACAGTTTATGAAAAAAAAAGCATAAATTTTGAATTTCTTAATTTATTTTTATATTCTTTCCGATCACCAATGTAATTGACTTTAATTAATTCACAGGAATAAGAAAGTTACGGCTATCTCATTTAATATATTCTAAATTAAAATATTTTTCTACTTTTACCCTCATTGTAGAATGTGAATAAAAATTGTAGGGACAGAAATGGAAAATGAGCATTAATTATTTCAGGTCTGTTTAGATTAGCATTGAAAAATACGTTTATATAAGTTGAGATAAAACTCTTCTTACATACTTACTTCATAGACCTTAAATTATGTTGAAAATGTAGTTTTTACCACTAATTCAAACATGTACTTTACATATGACTTGTATTTTGAACCAAATCATAAGCGATTTATATTATAGAGAGAATTCATTATCTCATATAACATATGCGTTCCTGCATCTAAGTTATATTTATTAAAAGGATGGAATTATTTGTAACTTGAGATAACTGTCAAATTCATATGGAATTCAAATTATAGTCAAATCATAGAGAAGGGCTTTTAAAAGAAATTGAATATGGTGGAGAGATACGTTCTACAAATTAAATATCACCGAATAGATTAATAATTGTCATTATATGCTTTTATTCTTCACTTTTTGAGACACTAAAACGTAATTAATGGCATTAGCTGAAGTTATCAATGCAAATAAAAAAGTCAAATATTGTGACTCCATGTTCCCCACCCCACAAGTGGGACTATTACTTAATTCGTCCAATTATAACATCCCGCCCTCCAACTATGCACCACGATATTAATAAAAACAGTTTAAAATATTAAATATATTATGAGATTTATATGATTGCTAATTGCTAATATTAATTTTATTAACTATAAATAATCTTAACATTATATTAATTTGGCTAAAATTTCCTTAAAAAAATGCACCATTTTAAAAATTACATGAACCCAACTTGGTTGGATCAAAAGGGTTGCTGGGTGGAAACAATTTTTTTTTTTAAAAAAAAAATCAGATAGGTAATCCAAATACCCTACTACCTTTAATCTCAAATGATGGCTTTTTGTTGGGCGGAAACATTTTTTAAGGGAAAATCCCATTTAAATCCAGTTGTACAAATTATAATTTAGGTTTATACTTTTATCAAATTTTTAATAAGGCTTATAGGTTTTATAAGGGATTCTGAATGTTGTTAAAAAGATCATAATGCCTTTTTGTTAATTAAACACAAAAATTAAAGGTATGTGTGTGACAATTTTAAATCATAAATTCTTAAAGACTCTTCACCTTAATGCCAAAATCTACAACCCATTAAATTATTGGGATATTAACTTTTAATTTTTGAATTGACTTTAAACAATGTTAAGAGTATATAATGATAATTTCTCTTTCAACCCTAACTTTTGAATCGTTTCTTTTCTGAATTTTTGAAAAAGTTTGCCATAAAAGGTCTGTACAAGTTTTGAATGAAAATTTGTAGATCATTATTTTGTTTCGAATCGGTTGCTATTTTGTTCTGAATTTTTTTCTATTTTATTCAATTTGTTATTTTTTTTAATATACAAGAGAATAACAAAGCATATGAGCATGGTGAAAAGAATTATCTTGGATACACACTTCCCAAGAAAATTAAGAAATAAAGGGAAAGCATGACCAAGGAGAAAAGATTTTGTCAAAAAAATAGTAAGAAAAAAAGGGTTAGGCTAAAAATGAGAGAAAAGATATATAGGTAAAATTACAAAATTAAAAAATACTAAATAAGACCTATAGACTTTATTAGATATTTGATGAAAGTGTAGGTTTAAATTAGAATTTTTGTATTTCAGCTGGCTTTATTTAGAATTTTCCCTTTCTTTAATTTTATAAAGTATGTATTCAATTCTTTAACCCTAGCTTTTGAGAGAAAAATGATAAAGGTCATTTTAAAATTTTGGAGAAAAGCTATTGAAAAATGAATTTTGAAAAACTATAGTTTTCTACCCAAACCATAATTTTCTTGCCAAAAATATATTTTGAAATTAATAGTGTTTGGGTGGGTTAATCAAAATCATAGTTTTGATTGAAAAAAATCGGTTATGAAAAAATGTGTTTGGGTTACCCTTAAAAATTGCTTCTTTTCATCCCACCCAAGTGATGACTTTTTGTGCTAATCATTGTTATTTTTAAAAATTAAACTTAATAGCATTTAAAAAATGTTTTATCAACCTTTAGAATTTTAATGTCAATATCTTTTGAAAAAACAATTTATAAAATTAAATTATGAAAATAAAATCTTTTATAAAGTTAAATAACTAAATCATCGCTTTTGCCTTGTATTATAAATATAATTTCAGTGTAGTCTCCAGTTCCATTCAATGATCATGATAGAGTAATCAACAACCTCATTTGTTAGTACAAGTGTATGTTGGGCCTTAGCCTACAGATACAGGCATAGGTTACAATAATTAAAGGTAAATAACTATTCCTTTTATTTACCACTTTAAAAACTAGCCCAAAAACAAAATTTCATAACTTACGGTTGCTACATTGTTACTGAGCTCAAAAGAGCCCAAACCATTCCTTAATAAAATTCACACAAGCAAATCTGTTTTCAGAAAGGGGGGAAACAACCAAACTTATTTGGGCCAATTGGGCTGTCTGGCAGAATGAATATTTGGAGGAATTACTATAAAGTCCTATAAAGTTCCATGTAAGAGAATTAATATTAGAAATGTCTCATTGACAACTCAAGTAGCGATTATTGACAACTCAAACAGCTACTATTGACAACCTCTTGGGACCTTTTTGATATTAATTTTCTTAGATGAGACTTTATAGTAATTCCCCCATATATTTCTGGGGAAAAAATCCCACCTCTATCCTTAATATATACAAAGTTGAGTTTTATTGGGACGATTTAAAAAATTAAATACCCAACTCCATGTTTATTGTTTTCCCACCCCAAAAGTGGGACTATTATTGAATTCCTCTAAAATAAAACTCCCGATATTAATAAAAATATTAAATATATTATCTAATTTAAATGATTGATGAGTGCTAATTGCTAATATTAATTTTATTAACTATATTAAATCTTAACATTGTATTATTTTTTTAGGCTAAAGTATATCTCTGAACCTTTAAATTTATATTAAATTTAAGAAGTGAACTTTTATATTTTTATTCTTAATATCGTTAATTTTATTTAATGAAAAATGCTGACTTATCAAATTGAAACAGTGATTATGGAATTGAATACAGATAAAACTTGGTTAAATTTTAAAATGTAAAAATAATTTTATTAAAAATTAATATTTAAGCAAATTTTGACAATATAAAATTGCTGAATCAACATTTTTTATTAAATAAAATTAACAGTTTTAAGAATAAATAATTAAAAGTGTATTTTTAAATTTAAGTGACCAAACAAAAATTTGATTGTAAATATATACTATTGACTAATCCCCAAAAAAAAAATCAAATATCAGTATATAAAAAAATATTTAATACTCCTTAAAGTAAATTTCAAAATGCCTTGAAAAAAAAGATCAAGAATACCTCATAAAGAGATACCCTATATATGGGGCCACCAGTATTTAATAATCAAAACAATGTATTCTCTCTAGTCCTGTTTGTTTTAATGCCTTGAAAAAGATCAAAGAATATCTCATAGAGGATATTCTAATTTACTCTATAAATGTGATTTTATATTTAAAACTGAAGAGATTATTTTATGAATAAAAACATATCATCCATGGAAAAAATATTATATAAATAAATAGAATCAAAGGGAGTAATTACTAAATCTTGAGGGGTATATTGCTTTAAATGAAGAAACACGCAACAGTCTGCATGATAAGAGGAAAAAGGATTAATTTACATTTTTTTTTATGAAGCACATGTATCTTTTCACTTAAAACAATTATGTTGAATTACTGTAGTGTACTAAATGTGGACATTTTTTTTAATAGATATTCGAATATTGATTTATCATATTACGAAGAATGAACTCTTTCCGCTCAATTGGTAATACAATGCATTTTTAGATATTAGGTTAACAATGCTGATGGTTTGTTTGAATCTGCCCTAACTCACAGGTACTTGACTAGGCAACATTAATGAGCCCAAATAGCCCAAATTTTTCCTTAGAAAATTTCACTATTTTTTAAAAAATTACATGAATCCAACTTGGTAGGACCAACTGGGTGGCTGGGTGGAAACATGTTCAAAAAATAAATCAGATAATTTATCCAAAGACCCTAGTACCATTAGTCTCCAATGAAGACTTTTTTGTTGGGTGGAAACATTTCTTTAATTTTATAAAGTATCTATTCAATTCTTTAACCCTAACAATACCGTTAAAGTGTATGTTAAGAATAGGTTTTTCAGAGAAAAATGATAAAGGTGATATTGTAAAATAGATTTTGAAGAAAAGCTTTTTAAAAACAAAGAAAATGGCTTTTGAAAAACTATAACTTTTCATCCCCAAACCATAATTTTCTTGTCACAAAAAGATTTTGGAAACAATAGTGTTTGAGTGGGTTAATCAAAATCATAGTTTTCGTGAAAAAATTGGTTTGTGAAAATAATGTGTTTATGTTTACCCTTAAAAATTGCTTTTTTCATCCCACCCAAATACAAGCTAAAATGATGACTTTTTGTGCTAATCACTGTTATTTTTAAAATTAAACTTAATAGCAATTGAAAATGTTTTGTCAACCTTTAGAATTTTAATCTCAGTATCTTTTGTTAACTAAGTTAGAGGACTTAAAAAAATTTATAAAATTAAATTATGAAAATAAAATATTTCATAAAGTTAAATAACTAAAGTATCACTTTTTCCTTGTATTATAAATACACTTTCATTGTAGTTTCTTGTTCAATTCAATGATCAAGCCAGAGTAAGTTCTACAACCTCATTTGCTCGTTTGAGAGAATGTTGGGCCTGTATCACCAAAAACAAAAAAAA
>QFDD01002772.1:0-18245 GCA_006871305.1 Vachellia collinsii | reverse complement strand
ATGTGACTGTTTTCTTTGGCAAATTTTTCTATGTACGTTGGAGATTTATATACGCACATTAGATACCAAAAACTTTTGTAGTGCAAGATGAGTTTTGTATGCGTGTATATTTCACAAAAAGGATATTTATATATCAATCATTTTTTAAAGGATAAGAAATTTCTTTATTATCAAAGCACAAGGCTTGTATAGTATTTAAAAAAGAATTAAAAAATATTTATATATCAATTCATTTGGAAGTAAACATTTTATAGTATGTTAATTACATCTCTTGTGAGCTTAAATACTACAACCACGTGTGAAGCTCTTACGTCTTATACATGTATACACCTATTTTGTCTAATATTTATATATCATACTGACGATTATTAAATATAGCATTTCTCATAGAAAAGAGATCTGGTTGTGTAAATTGTTTTGTAATTGAATGTTACATTTGGGTGATCACTTGTAGTGTATTTCCTCTTATTATAGTCTCTCTTAACTCGGGACGATGTCGTAAGCAAATTAATATCAACTACTCCAATAATGGATGTGTAATTATATTAATTTTGTTTATGAGTGCGTGCGTGTTTGATCTCTCTTATTACACACACACACACACACACACACAACACATTAATTACTTTAAAGTTTTATTAAAATCATATAGGTGTTTATATATTTTTAAATTTTTTTCATATGTACCTTTTATACAGACTTTAATTAAAAGCATTTGTAAGATCTCTCTTAAACTTGGTAAAATTTGAAGGAAACTGTAAGTAAAAGATTGTGTACGGAAAGGGAACAGTGGAATATGATTAAAATATGGAGGGCTTTATGACCAAAATCAGAATATGAAGTGCTTTATGCTAATAAATGATAATCAAACTTTTTGTTAAGTAAACATTCTTACATATTATCTACGAACAAAATTCCCAGGGCAACATGATCTGAACTTATAATTCCTTACCAATATAATTGGACAAAATTTTAGTACTTTGTCAATTTTAATAATATTGGGTCAATCATTGAATTGGTTGAGAAAATCGATTTACAGTTCACTAGTTGGACATGGCGAAATTGATTGTAATAAAGTCAATATATTTTTAAAATATTGCAATATATATATATAAATAAAAACTGACCAACAACAACGAAATGATTTAAACATTCACATCCAAGTGAAAACAGGAAAATGGGCACCAAATAAAAGTTTCCTCTGATTTGCAGAAGCGACTGTAGTTTAATATAAATTATCAAATATATAATAAGTTATGTTGTTTATCGGTCCACATAGTTATATCTCAAACTTTGTGCAAATGCATGGAGAGCATCTATTTTTTTTTTTTTAAAATGACGTGCTTTTTATTAAAAAAATGCTAAAAAAAAAGTCTCTCATTACAAAATTTACTATCAAAATGCATTTGAAATTTGTGTAAGGACTTAAGCATAATCTAATAATTTTCAGCTAATGTAACTTTTCTTTAACTGTTACTTCTTAATCATGTAAAAATTGAAGGCATTTGCACATAATTAAAAAAGAATTACACCCGTTAAAAATAAGTTATATCCACCAAAGGAAATGATCCCTCATGAACTTTAGATATTAAGTTTTTTTTTTTTAATAGAAACTGAATATCATTACTTATCAAGGATTACATTACGTCAAAATACATATCGAACTCTCCAAAACAATCCTCACTCAATTTCGAGGGATGATCATATAAGTAGAAGTTAGATCCTTACTGGTGCAAGGCTTTCGCAAGGTAGTTCAAACATTAAGTTTTGAACGTGGGATTATTTTTTTTAGCAATTTTCCCTTTTTATTTAAAAATATAAAATGCTCCGGCTGAAATAAGAGGGTTAAGAAATTGACCCGTTGAACGTTGAATATTCAAAAGGAACGTACGTGGGTATACATACATATATTGAATTTCACTTTTGATTCATTGAACCATCTCTTTCCCTTTGTGTTTGCTAGTGATTAATTAGCAAACCCTCTATGACCACGACGATGACGAGCTTGGAAACTCAATCTGCGCCGTCCATTCCAACGCGCAAGAGCAATCCACGGACGCAAATGCATGGGATGACATAGCATGGAAGACTAATCATTCTTAGATTGTTTCAATTTCAACGAATCATGACCAGCTATTAATTCCTTAGCCGCGAAGTATCTCCTTATATATGTGTGTGTATATATATGGACCCTATCTTTATCCTCCCACACTGCAACTTCAAGCGACATTGATCATTATATACATTTTTGAAATCTCTCAAATCATTCTCTCTCTCACATCTCTACTGCTTCAAAATGGTAGGTCCTCATTCTACGTATTTTTAACATTTTATTTTATTTTAAGTGAGGTCCCCTCTTTCCATACGCTTAAAAAAACTCAATACTTATTTCAAATAATTTATTTTAAATGATTTTATGTTATGTGTGAGATAACTTTTATCTCGTAAAGTGCAAAAACATTTATTTTATTTAATTACTATTTTAATTAATTACTCCTAAACAAATACTAAGTATAGTTTGTTACCTCTCTTGGCATTACGCTATACCCGTTCCTATAGTAATTCTTGTCTTAATAAAAAAAAAGGAAAATTAATTAAAATTATCTGTTTAAAAATTTTATTGGTTAGTAATAAATAAACTTTTGAATTAAGTAATGCTAACCAATAAAACTTTAACATGTAATTTTAACCAATTTTCCCAAAAGAAAAATTTGCTGCCTCCATGGAAAACACAGATCTTACTTTGTCAACTGTGGACTAATTTGTGCTTCTTCTTTTTTTCCCTGTATGATTTTGTCCGAGCAGGCTTTCTCCCTTCAAATTGAGGTACTGTTTTTTTTTCCATAGCTATCTCTACTTCTACTTGTAATTAATCCAATTTGTTGCTTCCTAATATAAAACCTTTCTAACTTATGCTGCTAAACTTTTCTGTATCAGAATGACTTTGTTCAGAACTCAGAGAGAGTGAAGTCTGTTGATCTGCATCCAACCGAACCATGGTAATTGCACATCCAATTCAGCTATATCTTCTAGATATATTCTACACCAATAATAAAACTCTAGAACATGAATTCAAATGTTTCAGAATAGAGAAAAATATGTCCCAGAGAACAAGATTCTTAACCAAGTGCTTATAAATGGTAAATTGTCTCGTGCAGGATTCTAGTGGGTCTGTATTCAGGAACCATTTCCATTTGGAACTACCATACCAAGGTAAAAATTTTTGAACTAAAGGTTGTTCTGTATCTTCCAATGTATACCTGAATTTCTCATTCTTAAAGTTATTGTAAAACTTTGATCTTGTTACAGACTGAAGAAAAGTCCATCAAGGTCAGCGAATCACCAGGTAAAGGATCATACATAATGCAACATACCTAGTGGTGTTTCACACACTTGACTAATTAGTCAACTTAATTATGCTCTGTTTTGTGCTCTTTCTAAATATTGCAGTGAGATCAGCCAAGTTCATAGCTCGTGAGAACTGGATTGTTGCTGCAACCGACGACAAATTTATCCGCGTGTACGATTACAACAACACGGAGAAGGTGGCAGAGTTTGAGGCTCATAAAGATTTCATAAGGATCTTAGCTATACATCCTTCTCTGCCATATGTGTTATCAGCTTCTGATGATCAAGTTCTGAAGGTTTGGGATTGGACTAATGGTTGGTCAAGTGTTCAGAACTTTGAAGGTCACTCTCATTATGTGATGCAAATTGCATTAAATCCAAATGATGAATCTTCCTTTGCAAGTGCTTCCCTTGATGGCACTATGAAGGTATCTATATTAGATTCTTGTGAATTAGGTATATATTAGGTTTGTCTTTCTATCAAAATGGTTTAAACTAATTTGATTAAACCTGTCTGAAAGCTATAAACTTTTAATTCAACTTTCAATTATTCGACGTGGGACTTAATATATTCTAATATAGTATCTTAGTGGAAAATCTCTTTAACGGCAAATTTTCAGTTCATTAACTCCCATTGCTTTAACTGTGTTTCTTTTCTCTTGTTGAAGATTTGGAATGTAGACTCTCCAACTCCAAACTGTACCTTAGAAGGACACTCGAAAGGGGTGAATTGTGTTGAGTATTTCATAAGCAAAGACAAACAATATTTGTTGAGTGGTTTTGATGATTACACTGCTAAGGTCTGTATCATTTAAATTATTCTTTAAATTTTGTTGTTTATAAGGATTTGAAAGCTTCTTTTCCTTTTCCAACGCTAAAAAATGCACCTTTTTCTAACAGATTTGGGATTATCATACCGAAAACATCGTACAAACATTGGAAGGACATAAAAACAATGTTACAGCAATTTGTGCCCATCCTGAATTTCCTATGATAATCACAGCTTCAGAGGATAACACTGTTAAAATATGGGATGCTGCCACTTTCAGGTAACTCATAGTTAATCTCTCTCTCTTTCCCTTTTGTTTTGGTTTTTGATTATGTGACAACTTGTCGGACCAAGTCATTGTTATGAGTTTTACGTCAGGAAACCTCATAAATGAAGTGAAATTCACAAGTTCAATAGGTTCTCCCATCCAACCACTTAATATTTTAGGATAAGCAATCTGTTTGTACTTGTGATCATAGTATTTTCTCCAGACTGGGTTATGACGTGGATTGTTTTTTATGGCCCACTTTTTTGATGAGCCAGGGTTAAACCTTATGACTAGAGTTGGGAAATAGGGCCGACCCTATAGGGCCTAAACGGGCCGGCCCGTTTAGGCCTTAGTTCATAAAATCCCACTTTTCTTTAGGCCCGGCCCGCGAGAGGTCGGCCCGCGGGCCTGCACTGTTCACTTTTTTTTTTTTTTTTGAAAAAAACACTATTTTTAACACAATACAATTTTCTTACTCAAAAACATATAAAATCATATCTAAATAACTATATCAAAAATAATAAACACTCTAAAAGTCTTAAACTTAAGTTCACAAATCATATAATATAAGCTTCTTTCATCATCAATTATTATCGCTATCTTCAATTTTAAGAATATTTGCATTTGACCAAGCTTAACTAGGAATAGGCTTAGAAGGCTTTGCTTTGGCGAGATAAAAAATATGAAGTATTTCATCTGTAATATCATTATCATCATCATTTTAAGTTTTTGCAACAAATAATAAACCAAAATCATAAATTTAAAATATGTTTATTATGTAAAATACATATAAATTATTTAAAAAAATATAAAAAAAATTATGGCGGGCTTAAAAGGGCCGGCCCTCGGCCCTACAAGGCTGGCCCTTTTAAGCCCTCGGCCCATTAGGGCTGGCCCTTTTAGGCCCATTTCTTTCTGGAAGCTTAAAATCACAGGCTCGGCCCTCCAAGGCCGGCCCAAATTCCCGGCTCTACTTACGACCCGCGCTATGTATGAATGTATAATTAATTGTCATTGTTGACTTGCAGGCTTTCAACCACATTGAACTTTGGTCTACAGAGAGTATGGAGTATTGGATACAAGAAAGGATCAAATAAGTAAGTTTTTTTTTTTTTTGAACATTTCTTTGACTAAGGCAAAAGAATATACAGAACTCCAAAGTTAATATTGTTACTGATTAATCACATCATCACCAAGTTTTTTTTTCTTTTTTTAACATTTCAATTCTTACTACAGGCTTGCTTTTGGTTGTGACAAAGGATTCATCATAGTGAAGATTGATTGTTCTTCTCAACACCTTCATGCTGCCAAAGAAGACTAGCAAGGATGACATTGAAAGGAGGGGAAAAAAATCACTGGATGAGACTTTTAGCCAAAGAATGTAAGACTGATTTGAATCCTTCAAAGTACACTGCGCTTAAATTATATATAGAGACAGACATAAAAAGGTGGATTCTCATCACTTATGTAAGGCTCACATTATTAAAAGTGAGGTCAACCTTTTTGTGTCCATCTTCTCTCTGTTTTTTTTTTTTTCAATTTTAGTTGAAGCATATTTCAGTAGATATAAATAAGAAAATAAATAAACTTCCTGTATAATAACTACGATGTAATCTTTAAGAAATATACTTTGGTGCACTTGTTCATAGTTAGGGCAAGTTGTGCTTTGTGAGTTGTTCACCATGTATGAGTTACTTTATTTATTGCATTCCATTCATTAACGCGTGTGTTTATGTTGTAACGTGCTATCATATATTGTGTTTATTAATTAATTACTATATACATCCGATTTTTAATATAAATCCAATTGATTTTCTTAAGAGATTAAGAGAGTTAAATAAATTGATATATTTATTATTTTTTTTAAAAAAAACTAATCAACTAACTTATAGGATAATACATAATTTAATGATAAACATAAACATTTCAGAATACATAATTTAAAATAGTTTATTTAACTTCTTTAATTTTTTTTTAAGAAGTTAGCTAGAGTTTACATTAAAGATCGGATACTGCTTAATAAGCATTTCTTCATTATCTAAAAGCATCCACTTCTTGAGCATGAACCTTCAAGACAAAAATAAGAAAGTTAGATTTAATAATCACATAGTAAGACTTGTTCATTTGTTACAAATGAAAATTCTTGCTAAAAAATCTCATCCAACAGAGTTGGCCGTTTTGAAATACTTCAGTAAAGGGAAGCACAAATGTAGATAAAAGGCAAGTCATTGTGATAAATTTTGGTGTTAATTAAAAATTACCTAAAAATTACAAGAAGGAATCATATAACTCATTTAAGAGCACGTACAATTGCAAATTTAAGTTCTCCTGAAGTTAAGCAATCTTTTTTTTTTTTTTATAGATAAAATTATAAGCAGTCTTAAAAACCACAACAAGAAAAGTTAACCATTGGTCTGAGATAAAAAAAAATTAAAATTTTATTTAACATTAATAGATTTCAAATACTATCTTCGGTCCTCAATATAAAAGTTGATTGACTTTTTTAAAAAGGTAAGAAAGCTAATTATCTGATATATTTATTATTTTTTAAAATTAATTTGTTTAGTTTATAAATTGATATATAATTTAATGATATGCGTAAATATTTCATAATATTTATTATAATTAAGTAATTTTTTTAATCTATCCCAAAATGGCCAAAAACACCTCTTATATTGAATATAATATTTACAAGTTTGACTTTAAAAAAAAAACTAAACCTTGTAATATGTTTTGATTTTGAAGTTAAAATAATTACCATGGTATAGTACTTATCTAATCTTATTTGTAAATTACTTTCTACATGTTTCACATAAAAGGAAAACCTAGTCTTATTAACTTTGTTTTAAAATTCAATAACTTTATAACTTTATCTCTATTTAATATTCACCACAATACATTAGAGCAAAATTAACACATAATAAATTAATTATAAAATTGTACATTAAAATAAAAAATATAATGAGATGACTTATAAATAGGATAAAATAACTTCTCTCTTTACTATATAAATAGGATCAGAGTACTATAGGAGTATTGCTTTGATCCTTAATGTAGAACCTACTTGAATAGTTAATCTTGATCATAAATAGAAAGTTGATTTCCATTGATTTATTTAAATTACCTCCATTAATAATTTTTTATCAAAAATCAAGTAAGAGAAATGGGAGATAGAATTCAAGAAGATAACTAAGCTGTTTTAGAAAAAATATCACATTAATTAATTTAACTAATTTTTTTTAATATAATCTAATTAGTTAAATATGTCATTCAGATCAGTATATAGGATTTTCTAAAATCACATTAAAAATTTGAAAACACGCAGCAACCAAGCAGCTGTAAATACATAATTTCTTAACTCCATAGTCCAGAACTCCAGTTACAATTTTAAACTTCGCATTCCAGACTAGGTGCCCAACGTCTCCCTAGGACACGCGGGGCCCACGAAGCCACCGTGGCAACAGTTCACCATACTTCTGTCTAACAATTGAATCTCGGCCGTCCATTTTGTCACATTCGTCTGACTAACCATTGATCTAAGTAGAACAATGGTGGCATTTTCGTAAATTTCAGCCTCTACCGCAAAGCACCGCTCGCTCGCTCGCTCGCTCGCTCCGTTTTTCTTACCACGCAATATTTGCACAGTTCAGTTTCGCAATACAAAAATTTGTCTCCCCCGTCTCTCTCAGCTCGATCTATATTGGCTTCGTCTAATTCGGTATCTGATCTCTGAGGATTTGTTCTCTTCCGAAGCTAGTTACTCTCAAATCTATAAAAATGGTGAGCTCTTTCTTTGATCTAATCTTTTTTAGGCCCTTCTTCATTCTGAATTTCTGAACATCCTAGATCTGGAGCGAATTCGCTCCGATTTGATATTTTCCGATCATGTCTTTAATTCATTCCTAGTTTATTGGTTTTTTTACTCCAATTGGAACTAACGGCGAATTCTACATTAACTTTTGTGTTTTTTGTTCTTTTTACGTGCATTTGCAGCCTCTCAGACTCGAGATCAAGGTACGTACATTTCGCTTACTGATTCATTCAATACCTATGAGATACTTGGCCCTTGTTTCCTTGAAGATGTGTTTGGTTGCTGGGAAATGCTTGATTGACTTGTCATCTATGTTCTTTATTCACTTAAAAATTTCTCAGCAATCAAGCACACTCTAATTGTTTAGCTTTCTGCTTACTTAGCTCACTTTTTTTTGCCATTTCTCGATCAGAGAAAGCTTGCGCAAAGATCAGAAAGAGTAAAATCCGTGGATCTACATCCAACAGAACCATGGTAGTTCTTCATTCTTTCTTCTTTTCTTGTCAATAAGAATTAATTATTTTTTTCTATGGAGGAGGCTGCATGTTCTATCAATTATTATTTCTCCAATGCGGCATTCAGAGTATTTTTTCATTTATAGCAGTGTTTGTTATTGGGCCCTAGTCTAGATCTTATTCAATATTTGAAGACTTATTGGTTCATAGTTACGGGTTGGAGTATTGAACGTGCTTCTGAATTATGTGATACAATGAATTGATGCAGGATTCTAGCAAGTTTATACTCAGGAACTGTCTGCATTTATAACTACCAGTCTCAGGTATGTGAAGTTTTAATTGAATACTGGATATTGCTTACATGTACTTCAGCAATTGTGAATTTTGATAGTTATGTATTACTTCAAGTCATGATATGGGCACTTTACTGAAAGTTTTCCTTTAATCAGTTTCATCATTTACATTTACTTACAAGATGAATTCATGTTTTCTTTTGATGATTAAAACGGTTCTTTTAACATGAACTAATATTAGTTCACCAAAAAAGAAACGTGCACTAACCTTCATAATAATCTGAGGTTTGTGTTTGCTGACATTTTATAGAAATTGACATTTAAGAATAGAGTTTCATTATTATGGTCATAGTTTGGGGACGGTAACCTATCCCCATGTATAGTATAGCCTATGCCAAATACACAGACATGCATTCCTCGGCACTTAAAGAGTTGGTTCTACAAGATGATTGAACATCTTGAATGAATTAAGGTGGAGTTTGATTCAATGTGTGAAGCAGATATTGAACATGATCAACAAACTAATTGTCATTACTGTATATTTATAGCTTATACAGTGTGTTATAATCATAAAATAAAAGGGCCTTCCAGTGATTATTTGGATTGAAGTGGGTTTTGAAATTTCCATAAAATTATGTTTTTGTATGGCTTCTAATGTGTGCCATATGAGTGATTGGTGTTAAAAGATTTCATTTTCCTGTTTTTAAATTTCTCCTCTATATATGTTGAAGTAATTCAGTAGCCTGTCTTCCATAATTGGACGTATATCAATTTCTATGGGAATTTCTTGTACAATATGCACTCAAAAGAAATGCCTTTGCTGCTATTTCAGACCATGTCAAAGTCATTTGAGGTCACTGACTTGCCAGGTACATATTCTCTTGTATTGATTTTTACCATATTTTTATTGACTGGTCCAAAGGAATACCTTTTATTTGAATTTTTCTTGCTTCAAGAAGATTGCTTTAGGGCTAAATTACCGGGTGATTTTGCAGTAAGGTCAGCCAAGTTTATTGCACGCAAGCAGTGGGTTGTTGCTGGAGCAGATGATATGTTTATTCGTGTATATAATTACAACACAATGGATAAAGTTAAAGTATTTGAAGCACATACAGATTACATAAGGTGTGTAGCAGTTCACCCTACCCTCCCTTATGTGCTGTCATCATCTGATGATATGCTCATAAAGCTTTGGGATTGGGACAAAGGTTGGGTATGTACTCAGATATTTGAGGGACATTCTCATTATGTCATGCAAGTGACATTTAATCCTAAAGACACCAATACATTTGCCAGTGCATCTCTAGATCGCACCATAAAGGTATATTAGAGCTCTTGTCGAAAGTTATTTTCTGCATATACTTTATTAAAATCCATGCTTGCATATGATTTAATGCTCCTATGGTCTTCTCTTTCCAGATTTGGAACCTTGGCTCTCCTGACCCCAATTTTACATTAGATGCTCATCAGAAAGGAGTTAATTGTGTTGATTACTTTACAGGTGGTGACAAGCCTTATCTGATTACTGGTTCTGATGATCACACTGCTAAGGTTGCATTCATTTTCTGATTTTTTTTTTTTTGTTTTTATCTTTGATTTACTTGTCTATAGAACTGTGATATATGATATGTATGAGTGATGAAGAGGAAATTCTTTCATTGATTAAATCTATGAAACAGGTATGGGACTATCAGACCAAAAGTTGTGTCCAGACTCTTGAAGGTCACACACACAATGTATCTGCTGTATGCTTTCATCCTGATCTTCCTATAATTATTACTGGTTCAGAGGATGGTACAGTGCGCATATGGCATTCAACAACTTATAGGTAATATTTGATGATATGCACATCCTCTTATTTTTGCTCCCATGTGATCACTTTCTTAACAGTTTTTTTTAAAAAAAAATAAAAACAAAGAACGCATTAGTTTTTCTTCTTTATTATTGCCATGGGCTTGGACAATGCAGTGTTGGTAGACTTTTAATAGAGGATGAGTCTTTAAGCCAAGTTGTCTTTTGGTTCTGAACATCATGACATTGCAGTGCCTTCTTCATATGCTACTTTTTGCCACTTTTATTATTTTTTGAAAGTGTTCATTTCTTCATTGGGTGAATATAAATGTCTAGATTGGATTTTTACTTGAGACTGCTTTGAATTTGAGACTTCCAAATTGGACAGTGTTGTCCATTCTTCTTTTTCTATTTTTCTAAATTTTATTGCTTGCTTTGGAGCACTTTATAAGATGTTAGACTCATTTAAAATTAGATTATTCTTGATATATTGACCATCGATTTTAATATTTTATGTTGATCCGATTCACTTGCAGACTTGAGAACACATTGAATTATGGTCTTGAGAGAGTTTGGGCTATCGGATACGTTAAAAGTTCACGTCGGTGAGTCTTCTTGCCTGTAGTTTCTTAAATGATTTTTTTCTTGGGCATGAAATTATGTAGAGTGGGATGATAGTGTCAAGTCTTCTTTATGAAGTCTGCATGTTCGGTAACTGATTTGAGAAACTGTGTATCACAAAACTTGTTTGCCTCAATCTTTCCATCAACAGACATTCTCCTCCACTTTTTCTTATGTTTAGGCCGCAAAGGGTCTCTTTTCGGTCGTCCCTCATGACATTGAATATCAAAATTCTTCCTCCACAGGGTTGTGCTTGGCTATGATGAGGGAACTATTATGGTCAAACTGGGTCGTGAAGTGCCTGTGGCCAGCATGGACAATAGTGGGAAAATTATCTGGGCTAAACACAATGAAATTCAGACCGTCAATATAAAGAGTGTAGGAGCAGATGTGGAGGTTTGATCTCATTTCTACCTTTCTAAATATGTGAAGAAAAAGTGAAAAGCATGATTATCATGATTATGTTATTTCTGATTTAATTTGCATGATTCCATATCACTTGGAACTTAAAATTTTAGAATATTAAATTATATATGCAAATCTTGTTTGCCTGGGTCAATTCACAGGAATCCTTGGAGTCATGCAATTCCCATTGATTTTAATGATTCTGGGTTTTGGAGGTGTAGTGAGGTTGCATAAAGTTTGTGACTCTGCATTGAATCTCTTGCAATCTGATTGCAATATCTTTAATTTACCCTTTTCTCCCTTATGATTTATAGCAAGGAATAACTGCAAAATTTAGTTCATGTATCACCGATTCATCTCCTTTTTTAATCCTATTTCATTGACCTGGAATTATTTTTCCCCCTTTTCTGAAGCCCCAATGCTCTTAAAAAATTAGGCCTTGTATCCTTGACCTTTTTGATGTAATGTTTGCTGTTTCAAATTTGAATACATTTGATAATTATTGTTTTTTTTAAATTTGGCTATGTTGATTTTTGATAGAGACTTTGTATGGGCAAAGTCCCACATCGGGTAGTATGGGTTTCTTGATGAGATACTTAAACCCTTGGCTTTTCCTCCCCAACAACTAGTTTTTGGGTTAGGGTTCTTCAAGTTGTTTGGGTACCTATCAATTTTCTTTGCTTTCCATAAAACATGCTTGCTCAACTCTTAAAATGTTAGTTGGGTGCAGAAAGTTTTATATCTGAGTGGCATAAAATTACTTTGCTTCTCAGGTTGCCGATGGAGAAAGATTACCTTTGGCTGTTAAGGAGTTGGGTACCTGTGATCTCTACCCTCAAGTGAGTTGGAATCACGATTTTATATTAGACTGCATTCTTATGAGATGCTTCTCAGTTTTTTTTCCCCAATCGTCATTCTGTTTTAAAATGACTTCAAAGAATGATCAAGGAGTGATCAGATGAAATAGAGACTTGTATTCTTTTAATGAGATACTTATACAAGGGTGAGGATCTCTATGTATAATTATTTCCTTGGACACTTTTTTCTAGATCTATGGTCTGAATGCAATCTAGGGTTCTTGATACATATAAGAATTGGTTCAAACATACATAGGCTATTTTATTTGATGCTAGGCATTGTACTTCAAGGGCAACGAAAGTGATATCTATAACTTGCCTTATTTTGTGGGTGGTGGGAATGGTTCTTGTGTTGTCTTCAATCTTCTTTGAATAAAATGAGCTTTGGGCTGATTTTTTTTCATGTGCAGTTTCAGTTACCAGTTATTTGTTTCTTTATGTATGTGGTGGTTAACTTGTCATCCACTAATATTATTTCAGAGTTTGAAGCACAATCCAAATGGGAGGTTTGTTGTTGTATGTGGAGATGGTGAGTATATTATATACACTTCATTGGCATGGAGAAATAGGTCATTTGGCTCTGCACTGGAAATTGTTTGGTCTTCAGACGGAGAATATGCTGTCAGAGAAAGTACATCAAAGATGAAAATTTTCTCAAAAAATTTCCAGGTTTGTAATTCCTTAGATTGAATGAACCAATAGTTTCTTGTTAATTTCTGAAATGAAGATAGCATACTAGATTTTTTTATTCTTCTAATGTTTTTGATAAGTAGGTCTTGATAAAATTAAGCTAGCCATTTATTCTCTAGTGAACCATTATGGCTTAACAACTTGACAAGCATGTTTGCTTCTGTTGCCAATAGTACCAGTACATTCCCTGCTGTGGTTCTAGCTCTTCATTTTATTGGAAAATTTAAAGAGCAATCATGTTAGATATTTGCTAAATGAAACAACTTTTTGAATGGATTTCAGGAAAAGAAGAGTATTCGACCGACTTTTTCTGCTGAACGAATATTTGGTGGCATTTTATTAGCAATGTGCTCAAATGATTTCATTTGCTTTTATGATTGGAGTGAATGCAGGTTAATCCGTCGCATTGATGTTAACGTGAAAGTAGGTGCTTCCATTATATGATTAATCATTTCTATTTTTTCCTACCTTCTTCTATTTATAGTTTTATTTTGTTTGTTTATTTTCTGTTGACAGAACCTCTACTGGGCTGATAGTGGTGATCTAGTGACAATTGCTAGTGATACGTCATTCTACATTCTGAAGTACAATGTGAGGATTCTGATAGTCTGATGACTTTATTTTATTGTGATAGCAGCCTTTCTCTGAAGATTATTGTCCCAAATCCCAATATGTTTGGCATACTTTGATGCAACCCACTATAAACATTGTAACATCCATTGCAGCGTGATATAGTTGCATCATATTTGGATGGTGGAAGACCTGTCGATGAGCTAGGGGTGGAAGATGCATTTGAGCTCCTTCATGAAATAAATGAACGGGTTAGGACAGGCATCTGGGTTGGAGATTGTTTTATTTACAACAACAACGCTTGGAGGCTTAATTACTGTGTTGGTGGTGAGGTATTAAGTTTGTTCCTTCTATGATTGAAAGAAGTGCATGTTTTCATTCAGAACTTCATGAATCTTATTAAGCTTCTTTGTATTTAATATTTTGATTTAGGTAACTACAATGTTTCATTTGGATCGCCCTATGTACTTATTAGGTTATCTTGCCAGCCAAAGTCGGGTCTATCTGATAGACAAAGAGTTCAAGTTAGTGGACCTTTTGTTTTTTATTTAAAGGTGCATCTAGCAGTCATGTTGACTATTTCTAATTTTTTTTTTTTTTTATTTTCTTTAGCGTCATGGCATACACATTGCTTCTGAGCTTGATTGAGTACAAGACTCTTGTAATGCGTGGTGATTTGGGTAGGGCCAATGAAGTTCTACCTTCAATTCCCAAAGAGCACCATAATAGGTATGAGGCTAACAGTGATCCTTCTATACTTGAGTTTTTTCTTTTGGCCAAGGGGGGGATAAACAATTTCCTTTTTTGTGAGAAATTACATTGATTTAGGAAAAGAAAAATGCTTTAAGCAACACAATCTTGCTTCATAAAACTATGTAAAAGGAGATAATTACAATTCTTTATACTCCACTTTATGCAATTCAATGCAGATGTTCTCTATTATTATTATTATTATTATTTATTTGAAAAATCTTTTCAGCAAAATGGATGTACATGATAATCCCCTTGTAAATTTGCCAAATTGCTAGAAAATGGAAGTGCATGTTATGTATGATTGCAAAATTTTTTACACAGAACTATGTGAATGTATAGTATCGGTTCTGTACATCATCACATTTTTGCTTTACATACTTTTAATGATTCCAAACCTCAATAATAAGCTTGCATAATCTGATGCTGCGTTTTCCTTACTTTCATGCAAAATGATGGTGCTTATCATTTCCATGGATTTAAAATTTGGTGGCCAAATGGCATCTGTGTTATAATTGTGAATGTGATCAAATGATAGTGTGGCTCGTTTCCTGGAATCACGAGGGATGATAGAGGATGCTCTTGAAGTAGCAACTGATCCTGACTACAGATTTGAGTTAGCCATGCAGCTTGGGAGACTGGAGGTGGCAAAGGTAAGTTCATGCACATGCAACATGCATTCAATGATATTATCTATAGACGTATAAAACTGTTAAGCTGGCACAATTTTATTGTCCTTGTGGGAATTTGATTTTTCACTTTATATCTTGATTAATATAACTTTTATATTCTTTTTGCAGAGTATTGCAACAGAAGTGCAAAGTGAATCTAAATGGAAGCAGTTGGGAGAATTGGCTATGTCGACTGGAAAGGTATTGTTTAAGTGAAATGAGTTGGCACTGTTTTTTGACTCTAATGCTTGGGTAAATTGCATTCTTAAGGGCCTGTTTGTGTGATGCGATATTTTGAGAAGAGATTCATTGCCTAGGAATTACAAAAGGCAGAAACTATTTTGCATTTGATTTCATCATAAATATCATTTATTATTTAGTAATTTTCAGATTTTATGATGTCTGTGTCTCTATCCGTTTATAAAAAATGATTTATTATTTATTTATTTTCAAATTTTATTATATTTTTGTATATCGCATATTTTTATGAACATTCCCCTCATTATTTCTGATTATTTTCGGAACCTACTCAAAGTAGCTTCTCAAAATAACCATAAATCTGCTTTTTTGCAGATTCTCAATTTCTGATTGCTTTGAAAAGCTTAAGCATGCATTGTAAAATTTTGCAAGTGTGATTTTTTCATGAAAAAAGTTCATGCGAACAGGACCAAAAATGTAGTTTGGATGAAATTTTTGCTGACAAGTTCTGTTCAGTTGCTTTCAATTTTAGTTACTCATTCTTATGTATAATGTATAATTAGTGTATGATGCTTGTTGGGAATTTCTATTTTACTGCAGCTCACTATTTTTTCTGTTCTTGCAGTTAGAAATGGCTGAAGAATGTTTAAAGAATGCAATGGATTTAAGTGGATTGTTACTGCTATATTCTTCTTTAGGAGATGCTGAAGGAATATTGAATCTTGCAACCCTTGCTAAAGAGCAAGGGAAGAACAATGTTGCATTCCTTTGCATGTTCATGTTGGGTAAACTTGAAGACTGCCTTCAACTGTTGGTAGAGAGGTAATCTTGTATAGTTGTGCCCTTTGCTTCCATAAACTACTAGCCCAAGGAACAAGTTCGGTTAGAATGTGGTTTTACATTGCAGCAATCGGATTCCTGAAGCTGCTTTAATGGCACGGTCTTATCTCCCAAGCAAGGTCTCAGAGATAGTAGCAATTTGGAGAAAAGACCTCCACAAGGTAATTTTTAACATATGTATTGTATTTTTTGTGCAGTAAAACTCCCTAAATGTCACTTGTTATTGTGAGTAGAATTTATGCTCAAGCATCTTTTCAATTAGGCTTCACATCTTGACAGAAGACTTGTTGGCTCATGACAACTAATATATCGTTTCAACTAATATATATGTCAATGCTTTTATGAGCAGGTTAGCCCCAAAGCTGCTGAATCATTGGCTGATCCTGAGGAGTATCCTAATTTGTTTGAAGACTGGCAAGTTGCAGTTGCTGTTGAATCTAAAGCTGCAGAGACAAGGTCAGAGTGTGGGAGTGCTCAATTCTTATATTTGGTTGTGTCAGTTCTTATTCAAAACATTTCAGAATAATAAGAGTTGTGTTTAATTTTCTGTTTTTCTTCCTTGATATATTAGGGGTGTTTACCCGCCGGCAGAGGAGTATGTCAGGCATGCTGGAAAGTCACATGTTACCCTTGTTGATGCTTTCAGAAACATGCAGATTGAAGATGGGGAGGAGCTTCTTGAGAATGGAGTTTCTAATCCTGAGGTATACTACTTGAAGAGATAAACTAGCATGAATCAGTCCACAAGAATAAAGTAAAATTCATGAACTAAAAAAGAAGTAATATGTTTTTATCTTTTTTTTTTTTGTTTTTTTTTGTGTGTAGAACTTAAGATTTCCACAGGTTTTAGAGTTGATCTTAGAGTGTTGTTTTGTGTAATTTGTTGTCATTTACAGTTGGTTGAACAGAATGAAGAAGAGCTCAACGCAGAGGAACAGCTGGAGGAACAGAATGGAGAGGAGGCAGTTGTGGTGGATGCTGATTCTACAGATGGTGCAGTACTCGTTAATGGCAACGAGGATGGTGCAGTACTTGTTAATGGCAACGAGGCTGATGAAGAGTGGGGTACGAATAATGAAGGAGCCCCGTCAACCTAAAAGCAATTTGTTGGGGCAGTGTTGAATTCCAAATTTTGTCTCTGGTGATTAATTGTTTCTGAAGTGCCGTCTCTAGCTCCCATTTTGACACCTTGCTAATTACTATGACTACCTTTACCAACCAAGCCTCACCCATTCTAGATGCCTTTTCCTAAACTTCACCCTCTATTAGTTTGTTTGGGAATTAGGCATCTATAAAATTATGTCCAATGAAAAGTAGGGAACCCCTACTCAACTCTCCATAACTCCTATTTAATTTTTTATAAAATTTTGCAATTATTTGGATTGTGATAAGTAAAAATTGGCTGCTAAGCGTGCATCACTGGATTCTGCATATAGTTGATTAATCTGTTCAGCGTAATCAATCAACTGGATTTGACCGATGCTAAATCTTTGTTGTAAGTCTGGCTGCTACCTAAGATCAGTTATATCAAGATATTTCCCTGTCCATAAATTATATATTGGCCAAGTTTTAAGCTGGCTTTGACCAACTTTTTATTGTTCATTCAAATGCTTTTCTTCTCCTTGATCCATTGTAGATTCATGAAATTCCTGATCAATCCATAATGATTCTGTCACCATTTGGTTAAATTAGATTTCTCCTGAACAAGACCTTTATTTTCTTTCGTTTAATTGCTTGCTACTGTTTCCTTTTTAGGCTGTCCTGTGACTGTCCACTCATTAGATTATTGACCTTTAAATGATCTTAATTTAACTTAAAAGGCATACCTATTTCTATTTTAATACGATTGAATTTGTTGTTTCTTCAATCTTAACTTTGTTTTTTCTTTTGTTGACAGTGCTCACTCCA
>QFDD01002771.1:0-15912 GCA_006871305.1 Vachellia collinsii | reverse complement strand
AAATATTTAAAACCTTTAATTTCACATCCTTCCACTGAGAAACAACTAACGCAGCATCCTTTGTGGCCATCACTGCAGCCACATGGGCTGGATTGAGGTAATCCTGCCAATTAAGATGCCCCTCCACTGGGAACTATCTTGCCCTGTTCAGAGTAAACTCTGAACAATTTTATTTCGGCCTTATGATTAATTTAATATCTCATGGGCGTGTGCACTTAATTGGTTACCTCCTAAGGGGAAAAAAGAAGAAGATATTTACAGAGAGAATATATTTCAGCTACTGGAACTCTGGAAGTGACAGGATCAAAGGGCCTAAATTAATATAAACTTTTCATGAATGAATAGGATTTTATAGCAGATTAATGTAGACGCATGGATATATACAAGTTCAGATCTTTTAGTCCCATTGGAAAATTTGCGAGTGATTTCACAACCATGTCCATGGTTTGACTTATTTTTCTTCTCTCTGCCCAGCCCAGGACAAGATCATACATTTGTGTAAGTGATTTGATAAAAAAAAGCACAGGCCGATGTGCACAGAGACCAAACTTAAACGAGTAAAAATTATTTAACCCAACATTATATTACATTACATATCATTCTATATGTTAGATGGATTAACAAAAGCATAGATATGAAAAATAAACAGACAATGATTTTATAA
Organism: Vachellia collinsii; assembly: GCA_006871305.1. Taxonomy (NCBI): domain Eukaryota; kingdom Viridiplantae; phylum Streptophyta; class Magnoliopsida; order Fabales; family Fabaceae; genus Vachellia; species Vachellia collinsii. The sequence continues at coordinate 15,248 of QFDD01002771.1, read as the reverse complement.
TCTAGATTCAGCCTCCAACTAATTTTTATATTGGATATTCGTATGTTTGATTTGTTTTTTTTATTGTACGCCTCAACAGCTGAAGGCGGAAATATTATAACAATATATTAATATTGAAGAAGGACCTTCACACAAAATAAAACAAAACTCTTCTTAAACACTTACTTCGTAGGCTGCAAATCATGATGAAAAAGTAAACATACCCCAAAAAGTATTTTAAGATTACCGAGGTGAACTTTGAGGTTTAAAAGTAGCATTTTCCTTTTGAAAGTCAATCTTAACTATCAATTATATTCGGAATAATTTCCAAGGGCCTATTTGCCATAGTATAACAAAATCACGTTAACATAAATTGAGATAAATTTCTTCTTATGTAATTATCTTATAAAGTGTAAATCAATGATTTCCACTGCTAATTTAAATAGGTACTAAGTATATGAGCTTTTATCAGAAAAACAAAGGCCGTCTGTTGATGTTTTTGGGCTGTGGCTCATTGCAATGCACATGTATGAAGAAGAGAAAAGGCATAATCCATCCCACTTGATTGGCCGCAAAAGCATGCTAAATCACTCTGTATGCTGGACTACAACACCCTGAAATATCCAACTGACTTCTTTCTTTCGAAAAACAAAAAAATTACCAATCATGTTGTACTACTTGATTTTTATCTTGCTTTCAGTTTGTAAATGCCAGTTGAAATGAAAGTCACTTTTAACAACATCAATCAAAACAGGCTCTAATTGGAAGCGTGGAGCTAGTTAATGATTAACTTCTTTTTTGTACAATAAAAATTTATGTGAGTTGTGTCCGTATTAAATACCACTTTCAGAGGGTTATTTACATATCGTATATCAACAATATCATTATATTGATAGCGGGAATTGAACTCTACAAATCAATTTTTTACCGCATGAACCAACCTTTACTAACAGTCAATGCTTGACTTGGACTTGGGCGGGGTGTCTTTGGGACAGGCCTCACGGAACATGGCGCTTGGTTTTTGGGCTCTTGTCATCATATAGACTGGGCCAGGCTTCTCCAAAGGGGGCCCAATAAGAAAATGAATACGAAGGCCCATGTGGTTGTGCTTTTCTTCCTCCAAGAAAAGCGTGCTAAGCATAGCTGTGTCACAAGGCCGTCGCCTCTCTCATGCTGTATCCCATTTCAAATATACGAGTCGGTAACAGACTAAGAGGTTTGTTTTGATCTCAAACGTATAAGACTTCAATCCTTTTGGTTTTTCTAAATTAATTGTTTCGCCATACTATCCTATAATTTGCAAATGTTTAGAAGACTTGCGTGAAAGATGATTTCAATGTATAGAATTGAATAGGATAATTTTGGTGAATCAACACATTTATCATGAACAATTAACCCAATCGTCAGCCTCGCCCCTTCGCTGACGATTTACCATAGAGAAATGTTCAACACGGGCATCATAAAACGATAGGCCTTCGCGATTTTTTTCCTTCTGTGTACATATGTTACTCTGCTTAATGTAATCTCGATCATTGATACTACATGTGTACATTCTTTTAAATGAAAATCTGAATATTGGTTAGTCACGTTATATAGAATTATAACAGGTTTAGTTCAATTATTAAAGAAGATTACATGCGATCTCGATATATTCTATTAATTATATTGTTTGGTTGGTATAGTAATGCAACTAAATGTAATCCTGATTATAACAAATCATATAATCCCAATTACATAGCTTTTGCTATGTAATTCAAATCACAACTTGTATGAATTAACATGTGAATATTTAAATAAAATATTAATTTTATTTCATGACTTATAACAATATATCAAATAAATTTTATGTAATCATCATTCTATTACATCATATTCCCGTTCATTTTATTTAATTGCATCCCCATGAATTTCTGAATTAAACGGAGTAGTAGCTTATCTCCTTAGATTAGATTCAAATGTGTCTGCTCTTTGCCATTTGATAACATAAAAAATCTTGTACCTATAACATATGTAAATATGGAGCTACACTTGCAATCACATGCACGTCAGCGACATGACACAACGAGACTGGGAGGGCACGACGCTGTGCTAAATAATAGCAAGTATCTCAGCAGTTTGGTGACCTAAGACTTGGTGCTTTCATTTTGGTCATAACAAGACTTGGTGCCTTCATCAATTATCTCAGTACATGTTCAGAACCGTGCCACCTGCTCCTCCCGATAAAGACAATAATAGCATTCAATTATTGGCTCACAAACTACTAAACAATTGTGATGTGGATGATGATGCCCCTCCAGTCTATTTTTGGCACCGACGGTTGCTGCAATTTAAATTTCTGATATATTTGTTTGAAGTTTCTTACCGCTATGATTTTCATTTTTCACAGTGGGCAACGTTGACTTTTCCGAGGAAAAGACCGGTTTATATGTGCGTCAAGCACTCGGGGCCTAATGTTCATTTCGCAGATGTATTTTGAATATAAAAATTTGTTAGTTTATAGACTCTATACTATAATGATTAACAATTCATTCTTTTAAAATACATTTTTAAGTAAAAAGATAATTTTTAACAGAATGTATTTTGAATCCAACGTTTATTTAAACGAGAGAATTATGACAATATCCTATATAAAGGATTTTACGGTTAAATAGTCATACCAAAATAACATATTTACAGTTAAATTCTATTAACAGCTATACGATGGAGTTGTTAGTTATAACCCCATTAACAATTTCACATAATTTAAAAATTATTATGTGATTTTGTGAGACTGTTTAATCGTAAAATTTTTTAATATCATTGTCATTTCCCAACAAAAATATATTCTATTTTCTAAAATTTATCCCACCTAGTCTTCCAACAAATTTTCAAACGCTATCTACATCGTCCTCGTGATCCATATTCAACCATGCTGGTAGCCCATAAATATGGTTTCCAGACAGGATAGCAAACTGTCGCCTAGCATATTCATTGGCCTCACGCTCGTTGTTGGGCTCATTAACTGCCATTTAAGTCCGCGGATGGTTCGAGATCCTCCTTCTTCGGCTTTGTCAGCGTGTGACAGCTTCTTTGGAAGGCCCACCCATCCCCCTCCCTGTCTTTTCCATCCCACTCCCTCTCTACCTGTCTCCGTTATTACTTACTAGCCACTGTTCTTGGCTGCTGCCACTAGTTCGCCTTCAGTGTTTCCCGCGCTCTAATGAATTAAGGTCTCATGAACCAACTCTCTAATATTTCTTCTTCTGCTTCTGCTAATCTGATGGCGACTACCCCCGTGAGCCACAACTATTCTTGGACTTTGCATGATCCTGGCCATGCCTTTCCCTTGTTCTTCACTGGCTTCAAATTCGGCAGAATCAGAGTTTCTTGCACCAACGGTGGGGGTGACTCAGCGCGTCGTTTGCGTGTGTTTTGCCAATTCCAGGTAATTCTTTTCTTCGCTATCCTCTTGCGTCGACAAGTTTCGCTTCATTTTTTTTTTTTTTGAGTCATGTTTCAGGAAACTGTCGTGAACCAATCTAAGGGTCATACACCAAGAGAAGAGGTATTGTCTGTTATTCACCGATAATATTACAGATTGGTGGTTTTCTTCTTCACACATCTTAAAACAAAAAAAAAAAAAGAGTATGTTTTCCTTCATTACAAATAAAACAGCTCTATTTTTGACTAAAAATCCAATTGTACGTGCTTCGCACCCACAAAATTCTGGCTGGTAGAGCGTCTTCAACAGAACGACTTTAAAGCAAGAATGAACTTGGAAGCCAAACAGGAAATTGGAGTTCTCATGTGGTCATGATAGTTTTTTGTCTGCATGATTTTAATTTTTTTTTTAGGTTGGTCCAAAGTGCCATGCCTTGTCGGTTAAATTTTAGTCATTGATAGAGGCCAACGATGTCATGTGATCGATATGTCCAACCTCACTTTATGAGATAGAGCTTGTTATTGTCATTGTTATTGGTCAGCTTGCCACTCTATTAAGTAAATTGTATTTTTAAAATATAGAGAAGAACCTTGCCTCACTATGATCTCATTGATCTGGATCCAAAAATAACTTTGGTGTAAAGTTTACATTTAGCAATTGGCTTGGTCCTTGTTTTGAAGAATAACCTTCACAGTTTCATAATTTGTCAATCACAATTTTCAAGATAAAATAGAGAAATGAATGCTTGCTAATGTCAAATTTCTGTGTCAAACAACCATGACAAACATGACTGAAATGTTATTATTGTTATAATATAATATCTTCTTATATTCTCTCACCCGCAAACTTTTGCGTGCAGACAGAGAAAAAACAGATACGAAAGTGTTCTCCTTTTCTTGAGGGTTTGTTACTTTCTGGTAATGGTGCCCTGGCTCCAGATGAGTGGAGAGCTGTTCCTGACATTTGGAGATCTTCAGCGGAGAAGTATGGGGATCGAGTAGCCCTGGTGGAACCGTATCATGATCCACCTTCAACTATTACATATAAGCAGGTCTTTTACCATTCATGCAAAATCTAACCGTTTTAGTTTCCTCTTTTCGTCTCTCATACTTCAACACTCTTCTGTTTTGATTTGCTTCTCTGACCTCTCATCGCAATTTTACTGGTTTCTAATTATGTTGGGGAAGTTTTAGAATGTGCCCAATTAGCATTTATTGTTATTGTCCTTTTTCCGAATCTCATATCTACGTGGCCAACTCAGGAAGTAGGATTTCTGTAATGGTGTCAGCTTCTGACATGTTCAATGTGACACAAGTTGGCATGTCAAGGTTCTGGAACTACATAGTTCAATATATAACGGAAATCAATTCTTATAAAGAGAAAATTTTCCTTATTAATTCGTTTATAGTTTACCTATGCTTTCTTTCACATAAAAATTTCAGTTGGAGCAGTCAATTTTGGATTTTGCTGAAGGCTTGAGAGTGATTGGAGTTAGACCAGATGAGAAGATTGCACTTTTTGCTGATAATTCTTGTAGGTGGCTTGTAGCAGATCAAGGTATAATAATCATGATCTCCATGACTTTTACTGCATAAATAGTTAGATTAATCCAGAGTCAGTATATTAATTTCAGGAAACTGTAACCTGCACAGATCTTATGCGTGAGTGACAAACTTTGTGAGTTTTGAAAGACAAGAAACTTTAATAAAACGTGGTAAAGAGTTTTGAAGATTTCTAATATACTAGTGAATTGAAGTTTTTAGATGCCGTAGAAATTACCCTTTTCTGCTAATGAAGTTACCACATTTTTTTAGATGTTATTTGATTTCTTTGTCCCTCCCACCTCCTTTTGCTCTCCCTCTCTATCTTTTTTTTTTTTTTTGGGGGGGGGGGTTGTTAGGAGTTATATAAGAAGCTTTACTCATGATTTTATGTACAGATAATGAAAAGAGGCCACCATGTTGCCTAGATGATAAGGTTAACTTGTTTCCTAGGCTGAGTATTATTTTAATAACATTCCCTTTTAGTTTCCTTCCTTTTGAAGGAAAAAAGATAACCAAAACATGTATACTTAACATTGTTTCCTCTATATAATGTGCTCAGTCTTTTCCTTTCTTATTAGGAAGCTCATATTCTGAACTCTAACTTTTAACCATTCACATATATTTGTGTGTGCTTTTGTGCGTAATCAAAAATCACATCCATTTTATATTTAGTCTAGGTATGATGGCAACTGGAGCAATCAATGTGGCAAGGGGTTCAAGATCATCAGTTGAAGAGCTATTGCAAATATACACTCACTCTGAGAGGTTTGATTAGTATTTTTCATGTGAACGTATATCTGTTGTAAACTTGCAAATTCATGATTCCATGAAGCCTTGATGTGCATTATCTATTGTAAGTCTCATCTTTATATTAAATTTTTTTACGTATTACTAACTTGAAAATATGGTGACCATCATGCTGGACCAAATTTTGACAGTTGTGAGTTTCTCTATCATTGTAATATATAGTATAATAGTAGGTTCAACGAACTGTTGGTGTTTTAGGGTTATTATATAAAGCAGGGAACTGTCCGAGCTATGCACTCGTGTGATGGTGTATTCAAGTGATAATGCACTCAACTTTATATACTTGAATGACCCATCTTTATTCTTGAACACTCAACCTCTGCTATTATTACCCAGTGTTGCACTTGCTGTGGACAATCCTGAAATGTTTAATCGGATGGCAGAGATATTCTATTCTAAGACTTCCATGAGATTTCTGATTCTACTTTGGGGAGATAAATCAGAATTACTTGGTGACAATAGCAAGGAGCTTCCTATCTTTAATTTCTTGGAAGTCATGGAGTTGGGGCAACAAAGTCGCAAGGCCTTATTAGAAAAACATGATTTTAGTAAGTCTACTTTCTATTTTTCTTGAACTCAGATTTTATATGTTTGCTTAGACACTACTCCAAACCTCGGAAATTTCCTTACTGGGAAAGCATCAGTCAGTTACATTAGAGGTTTTAGTCGTATGCAAGCCCTTCCATCTTGATGATGTGTTAAATTTATGGAATCTGGGGAAAAGAATAATGATGTTGTGAGTTATATTGACATAATTGTGCTCAATGTTAGTTTTATCCTCTGTCATCAAACGAACAGTGGACAGCTGTTGTGCAAGTTCATAACATTCTATTCTGATTGCAGAGCAACACTATGTGTATGAAGCAATCGACTCAGACGACATTGCTGCTATTATATACACAAGTGGAACTACCGGAAATCCAAAAGGCGTTATGCTTACTCACAGGAATCTTCTGCATCAGGTTAGATAGTGAATCTTCTATCTAGTTTATTGCAGCAGTGGTACTTTAAACGCGGTTGTATTCTCTACTTGGTTTTGATATACCATTGATACTATCATGTGTAAATTTCTAGGTCAAAAACTTATGGGATGTTGTACCTGCTGAACCTGGGGATAAATTTCTAAGCATACTTCCTCCTTGGCATGCATATGAAAGGGCTTGTGAGTATTTCATTTTCTCACATGGAGTCGAGCAAGCATACACAACTGTGAGAAACCTAAAGGTACTTCTACTTTAACATGTTCTATGAATGTGAAAAAAGCCTTTCTATGGACCTCTAATATGACTTCAAGGAGAAAATGAGAGAAGTTTAAGTGTCGTCTCCTTTTTAACAAAATTTTCTTTTTAAGATTATATGGACTACATATTACATGGTTGATTAACTTGGTTATTTGTGATTCTATTAAGAAAACTTGATTATTTGTGATAAAGGACTATGTATGTATTGATATTTTCCTTTTTTTTGTCCCAGGATGATTTGGGACATTATCAACCACAGTACTTGATTTCCGTTCCTTTAGTTTATGAAACGTTATACAGGTAAAACCATGTTCCAGGAGTTGTATCAATGTGCATATGATGTTTATAAATTGCATTGATGTTGCCTGACGAAAAGTTATCAAAAAAGAAGCAGCCTTTTTTTAAGTGAAATGTGGTGTATTTTGCGATAAGTATTTGTATAATTGGCCTTGACTAAGTTATAAGTGGAAGGAGGATTATGAATCCCCTGCTCAATATTCCTGATCTGTCTAGCTAAATTCTTTTATATATGGTATATAACTTGAATTGATCCACTTGCAAAGAAGATTATCCTGCCTCTCTTTCTCTTATGAAGGGTTTTTATTCTTTTACCAGATGTTGAGGATTTACAGTTCTTCGTGATCAATTATGATTGTTATGCTGTAACTGTTTCATGTTTAATTAAATTTGTCTTGGTGATATCATCTGACTCTGAGTGTACTATTTATGCTTTTTTATTTTAGAAAATAATAAAAAAACATGCATGAGATTTTAAGCTGACTTTGCATGCAATTCGCTACACTTCGTGGCATTTTGAGGCTGTTTTTGTTCTTGTAAATTAATTGAAAATTGTGGTGGATTTCTTCTTGATGGTGAGGCCAATTAGCTCCATGCTGCATTTTTCCATGCAATACTAAATTTTACCGTGTTAAAACTTTGGTGCTAAAATCACTCTGAAGATGTCTGTATTGATGATGATGCCAGAATCTTGATCAACTGAATCATATCTTGGATTTCTCTTGGGAAGATTATGGGTTTTGATGTTAGATTTTACTTTTATCCTTTTTTTTATGAAAAAAATTCTTGTATCTTCGGTAGTGGGATCCAGAAGCAGATATCTAGGAGTTCCCTCGTGAGAAAGCTTCTTGCACTTACTTTCATAAGGATCAGCTTAGCATACATGGAGTGTAAGAGGATTTACGAGGTTTGTTCATGGTACATTTTGTACAGTTTCTTAAGTTTTTGCATGACCCAATGAACTTCTTTCAACATTCTTAATGCTAGCCCTAATAACTTATTTTATATTTTGGATGAAAGATATCAATTTATCGCCAATGAGGTTTTTCTTTGCTTTAGAAATGAAGTCATCATAAGGATCAAGGTTTCTGGATGCATGCTACTATTATGAGTTTATCTACCATTCTAGGCTACTGAACCAAACTGCCAGCATATTTGCTGTGGATTTTCTTCTCTGCTTCCTTCTTCATAAACTTGAGAATTCAATTATAATACAAAAATTGAACTTCTATTTACATTTTTTTTGAAAAAAAATCCTTAAATTGAAGCTTCCTATTTTCAAGTTCATGTAGACCTTAATTTTCAGCTGATGGTGATATAGCTGAATTTGATCTCAATGAATATGTCAGTAGGCTTGATTGGTACCACTCTCAACCAATTAATCTATCATGGATCAATTCAATCATCCAGTAAGCACATTTGTAAACAATAGCACATGTCCATGTGGTAGACAAGTATATGATAAAAATTTTTTAAGCTTTATATTTAGCACAATTTCTTTCTTCATTAGCTTCTAAAATATGTGAATGCTGTTTTTTTGTTTATAGACAGTGAATTTTTTTATTATTTTTTCTCCACAATTCTTACTGATTTCAGCCAATGATATTGCTTTCAACAAATTTCAATTTTATTTGTAGGGGAAGTGTCTAACAAGACATCAGAATCAGCCTTCCTATGTCTACTCAATATTGGATTGGTTATGGGCAAGAATCATTGCCATAATACTACTTCCAGTTCATTTGGTGGCAAAGAAACTTGTCTACAGTAAAATCCATTCAGCTATTGGAATAACAAAGGTCCCGTGATGTTCTTTTTATTTTATAAAAAACAATCTTCTAAACCTTCATTGAACTTCCCCGTCTGTGGTGTTTAATTTGGTGGAGTGATATGCTGTCTGTACACTGTATGATGCTTTTTATTGTGCATGGTTCCCTTGCATTCAGAAGAATCCTATTTTCTAGAGGATAGAAAGAAGCTTGAAAATTAACCATTTTCTTTCTGCGTTTTCTATACAAAACATGTTGTTCGTCTGTGCTGCATGACATAACATATGAACATGTCATTTATTCATGATTTGGAAACGAATCACTTTTGTTCATGACCAGGAAAACTTTCTGGTAATATGCAGGCTGGAATAAGTGGTGGCAGTAGTTTTCCCTTGCATGTTGATAGATTTTTTGAGGTTTGATACTAACCATGTATAAGTTGGTGAAGTTGATTCTTTCAAGCATCCATTTTATGTTTTTACTTGATAATGTGCAGGCAATTGGTTTGAAAGTGCGGAATGGATATGGTTTAACAGAGACTTCACCTGTAATTGCTGCTCGACGACCTGGATGTAACGTAAGGAACTAACCAACTGCATAGGGCCAGTTTGTCTTGACTTAAAAAAAACTCTTTAGGGCTTTACAAGGCATAACACCTCTCATATATTTAACTAGTATAATGCAAAATCACTTAAAATAAATGAAACTGAACAAGCACATAACAATGTGCTGTTGATTATTTTATCTCAAGCACATACTTTGTACTCCTATTTTGAAAATGTATTTAGAAGAAGTTTTCAAACTATAATAGGTTGTATTTTTCATAATATCTACTCCTGCAAAGAGTGGTTCTTGTATCTGAATAGTATTTTTCATAATATTTACTCCTGCAAAGAGTGGTTCTTGTATCTGAATAAGTTATAGATGCAATCTTGTGAAGGTTATTGGATCTGTTGGGCATCCTATGCAAGATGCAGAATTTAAGATTGTAGATTCTGAAACTGGTGAAGTTCTTCCACCAGGTTCAAAGGGCATAATAAAAGTCAGTGGTCCACAAGTGATGAAAGGATACTTTAAGGTAATTTACTTTGCTTAAATGTTAATGATTTTGGTCTATCTAGTATATTTGTTGCTTGCGTGTGAAATAGAGGGAGAGAAGGATAGAGGGAGTGTGTGTCTGTCATGAATTTATAATTTGATGTGTCCTAACTTACTCTTATTTGTGCCTTGCAAAGAAAAGAAAAATTAAAGATGGACATTGCTGCCCTTATATTTTTACCATTTTAATGTATTTTATCCTGCTTGCATGTTAATTTGGTTATAATACTGGATTATCTCCCAATATTTGAAATTTGGATCGTTGGCTTGAGAGCTCACACGAACATCACGTGGCTTTTTCTGGATCAAGTTGTGATAGTTACATATGTTATTGTCGTGCTAGAATCCTTCAGCTACAGATCAAGCCATAGATAAGGATGGATGGCTTAATACTGGTGATATTGGTTGGATTGCTCCTCGTCACTCAATTGGGAGGAGTCGTCATTCTGGAGGTGTGATAGTTGTGGAAGGCCGTTCTAAAGACACAATTGTGCTTTCAACAGGTGTGACAAAAGTTTCATAATTATCATTCAATCTTTTTCATATTCATAATGAGTAGCTCTGGAGTTTATTTTTTTCTATTCTTTCATCCTTAGTGGCAAAATCCTTAACTCCCTAACTACTTGCTTTGGATATGAAAAGGAGAAAATGTTGAGCCAGGAGAACTTGAAGAAGCTGCCATGAGGAGTAGCTTAATTCAACATATTGTTGTTGTTGGCCAGGTGAGCTTAAATTTCCCATCAATGTCTCTCGACTTTTCCTGCTCAGCCATTCTTATCAACTGCCTATCTTAGATTTTATATTGTATGAAACATGACGATTTTACATATTGATTGGTATATGTGACAAAAGGATAAGCGACGTCTAGGGGCTGTGATCGTTCCTAACAAGGAAGAAGTTCTTAAAACAGCAAGGAACTTGTCAATTATAGATTCCAACAGTTCTGATGTCAGTAAGGAAAAAGTGATCAGCCTGATATATAATGAACTAAAGGCCTGGTAAGGCTTACCTTGCTTCTGCATGTTGTATAGAATGACGAGAAAATTATGCCTTAGGTAAATCTGTCTGTTTGTATCTGTTGGTCTGCTAATTAGCTTACTTAGTGGAAGAGACTGAATTAATTTGTTGTTATAGCTGGACAATTTGATTTATAACCGATCCTATCTATCAGGCCCTCAAGTTATTTGAATGTGCATGGTACTTTTTATGTGAGAAGTGCCTCTGAAGAGGGAACATATCAAATGTAAGAGGGTCTTCTTCCCTTAGCTTACTTTCTTACTTTTCATGCAGGACATCAGAATTTCCATTCCAAATTGGACCTATCCTTCTTATAGATGAGCCTTTCACGGTTAGATTTGAAATTCACAGAAGCAAGTTAGTGATATTTAGTCGTAAAAGTAATATATTTGGCTAATTTTTTGGCTTTGCTAACAGATTGATAATGGCCTTATGACTCCCACCATGAAAGTTCGAAGGGACAAAGTTGTGGCTAAGTACAAGGAGCAAATAGACGACATGTACGAGTAAACCAGTTACTGGGAATGGTAACGTACTGGCACAGGAGAGATATGACCGCCTTCTATGTAAAGACAAGGAATTATTGCCCCTCTATGTTCTTTTTTTCCGATGGATAGTCTAACCAATCTGCACTACGTGCCTCGCTCAAAGCGAAGAACAGAGGAAAGAAAATCAGGTGGGGGGTTGAAAAGCATAACGCCCCTCTATGTTCCTTGTTCTACTGCATCATCCTACAAAATAAAAAGGTTGTTCTCCCCATTAAAGTTGAGCCTGATTTATGCGATTAATTTGAAGCAACTATCAAGAACAGAGATAAATACTTATTTTAAAAAATACAACAATGAAGAACAGACAGACATGATTACATCCTAGTTGACTTTAGGTGCCACATGCCACAAAAATCTGTGCATAAGAAAGCTAGAATGGAAACCTTTGATATATTCTTATATGACACAATTCAGGTCTTGAAAAGAACGCATTCCAAAACATATTTGATTCATGCGATTTAGTCAATGTACCTAAAACTCTATAATGATAGAATGGGGAAGGAATGGAAGAAAGAGAAGGGAAATATTGAAGGAAGGCGGGAGGAGGTGAGATACAGAGGAGGAAGGAGAAGGAACTCAAAAGATAACTTTATTTTTTTCCAGGTCAAGAGATAACTCTTAATACGATAAGTTACATAAATAAAAATATAATTAAGAGATAATATAAATTTAACAGACATGCAACTGAATTGACAATAAAACTAATTGAATCATTTATAATTCTTTAGTTTATCTTTTACTTCCTAATTTACAAATTAATAATAATATTTTATGTAACAATATATTCTCATTCTCTGTTACTAAGATTTTCGGTCAAACTTTTGAGGTCACCAAAAGTCATTGCACGAACATTTCCCATCCTTAAAGTGATGATATCTCTTGGCATCTCGAACATAAATCTCTCTGCCTGCAATGGAGCTGATAAGTTTCAAAACAGTATGGCAATCTCCACAAACGCGAAGATTTTTCACTATGCGTATAATTGTCCCCGGAACAGCCTTGAGAAGGCCATACGCCACAGCCAACCTCTCACTATGCCAAAAAAGTTGTCTCTCTTTCTCTAGCTGATCCATGTCGTGTAAGACAGAACTAGTATCAGGAACATAACCCCTTCTCCTCATCTCTGCATCTATCTTCCTCATTAAACCTAGAATCTCATCCTTCATTGGATGGCATGTCTCTCCGGCATAAAACACATGGCTTTCCTTTCCCAAATCAATGGAACTGTAACCTGGTTCCTTCTTAACTTCCATCCTTGCCATTAACTTTCTCACTTTCGACACATTTTCCCACATGCCAGCTCCCGCATAGATATTAGACAGCAATATATAGGTGGAGGGATCTTCTAGTTTTGTATTCGATAAATGATCAGAAATCCTTATTGCCATCTGGGTATTACCATGCGACTTGCAAGCACTAAGTAATGCAGCCCAAGTAGGTTCATCAGGCCTGAATGGCATTCTTTTGATTAGATTTTCTGCTTCTTCAAGGTAGCCAGATCGACTAAAAACATCAAGCAAGCAAGTGTAGTGCTTCAAAGAGGGGGTGATATTGTAATCGTCAACCATGGATCTGAACAAAGCACGACCCTGGTCAACTAGACCGACATTACCGCATGCATAAATCAATCCAACGAAGGTGACTTCATTTGGTTTAATCCCAGCGAAAACCATTTCATCATACACAGCCAATGCCTCCTTAGCTTGACCATGTTGAGCAGTGCCGACAATAATTGAAGTCCAAGAAACGACATCCCTCCTGCACAATTTATAGAATATGTCTTTGGCTGCTAAAAGGTCACTACATTTGGCATACATATCTATAAGCGCATTGCTTATGAATAAGCAAGATTCATATCCAAGAGTCATAACCAGACCATGTATCTGTTTTCCAAGCTCCAGAACAGCTAAGTTGGCACAAGCACCAACTACGCTTGAAAGAATCAATGGGTCTACTATATCAATCCCATCTTTTCTCATTTCAATGAAGAAGCATAGCCCATCAACATCACTCCCACTCTGTATCAACCCAGAAATCAAAGCTGTCCATGAAAACAAGTTCTTATGCGGAACCCTATGAAAAAGTTCAACAGCATCTGATGATCGTCCATTCCGAGCATACCCATGTATCATAGCAGTCCAAGAAACCAAGTTTAACGAAGAAATTGAATCAAAAACGGAACGAGCAAGATCAGGCAACTCGCACTTGGCATACATATCAACCAATGATGACCTGACAACGTCATCTTCCCAAAAGGGCGACAACAAAAAGTGAGCATGCACTTGTTTACCTTGCCTAACAACACCCAAGTTAGTACAAGACTTGACGAGGCTGGCAAGCACAAAATGGTCAGGCTGTAACTTATCATCCTTTAGAATTGAGCAAGAGACCGAGAGTGCTTTGTGGGGATGGTTGGATAGGTTGCAGGCAGTGAGAAGCGATGCCCACGAGACGCAATCTCTGCGAGGCATTTCTTCGAACAGTTGAATGGCATTTTGAACAAGGCCGCATTTGCCGTAGGCGTCGAGGAGAGTGTTGGGTAAAGGCTCGCGTAGAAGAAGTCCAGATTTCAAGATTTGAGCATGGAGCTTCTTGGCGAGAGATGGATTGAGGCGCGCGGAAGATAGTTGGAGCCGGAGCACGTACTGAGAGATAGGCATTCATCACCGGACTTTGAGCAAGGACGCCTCAAGTCAAGAGCAGAGATGTGAAGGCGCGCCTTCGATTTTTTTTTTTTTTATTTAAAAAGGGAATGGGTAAGAGCCTAATAGGGTCCGACATGTCTTTGCAAAACGAAGCCTCATTCCTTATATGGGCCTGGGCTTCCCTATCAATTGAACCCTGATTGGGCCAACCGTCAAGTTAGTCCATTAATCCCACAATTGCAGCCCACTCGTTACTCAGCAGATCTAGAAGCTAACAAGTGTTACGATATTTACGCCTTCCGTGTCCTCTATGCTTGTTACCACGGCTGCTCCGCTTGAAAGGTGGAAGCATATTTACGCCTTCCGGTATTATTGGTCGAAAGTAATGAATATATAATAAATACAATTTTTTCAAATATATCCACATTTGTAAAGATGATGGTGAGATAGAAAAAGAGTGGGGGAAGATGAGAATAGGTAGAAAAAAATATAAGAAATATACATAATTAATTAAATGTAAAATTAAAAATTTATAGACAAAGCAAAATTATTGTTTAAATATAAAATCAGACACATGAAATAAAGTGTTACTTATGAATAAGACCGGACGGAATATATATGAACCTATTGGGTTTCATATCTTTATTTTTATAAATCAAATAACCTCAATCTAAAACATCAGCACGAAAAGGCTTGACTTATAGTAGGCAACCCATCAAATGTATGATTGCAGCTGCAGGAGGATTGACCGGAAAAAAAAAGGGGGATTTTATTGATTGCCGATATGATTGAGATCCATAAAATTGAAAAACTGCTTTTAAAAAGGAGTCTACTTCCATCTCATTCAAAGACTCGTCATTGATTGCTTCAACACTCGTATCATAT